>PNEQ01131839.1:0-14495 GCA_003012365.1 Medauroidea extradentata
ACAGGAGTAATTGTGTGCATAACTAATTGTGTTGTGAGAGTTCTAGTTGATTACTGTTATGTGTATTTCGTAGCTTTGTGAGCTATTAAATCCAGTACTTAATTTAACTCTTTTATTTGTAATTATAGACCTCTATCCCAAAGAACTCATGGGAATTGCCCACATATAAAGTTTGTGTTCTTCAAACTTGTAACAATATATTTGTAGGCCTACTATCCGTAAATATCACGCGTAGAGGTTTTCGGATGTTAAAATTATTTTCAAATCAAAACGCGAGTATTTTTTAAATTAGTTTATTATATGTACCTGGATGCCATCATTTTAAAAATTATAAAAATTTAAGTTTTTCCTTTTTATGGATTTTGTGGCTTCAAGCATTCATTTTTCTAAGAGCCGCTTTTAATATTTTACTCGAAAGTAAAGCATACTACCACCTAGTGCTGTACACAGCCGTCCAACAACAACAACAACAATAATAATAATAATAATAATAATAATAATAATAATAATAATAATAATCCCATAGAATTAAGGTGAGTAGGCCTAGTTGCAATTTTATCGACGATTGATAAAGTCACTGGAAAATCGCGTGAATAGTTGACTGTTTGCTAGGCTCCAACGTGATGTATATACACAACACTGAATTTTTAGTATCAACATTGGCTATCGTTTATTTGTAGCATTTGTTCTCTCTACAACAGGCCCAGCTAGAACTGTACAGCTTGGACACACAGCGTGTGTGATTTGTTCACACGTGTCACGGTTAATATAATACAGTTAATTGGAGACTATTTTAATCATTTTCGCGATTTTCCAGTGTCTCTAACGATTGAGTATTCCAGACGTTCGCTCGACATCTTACATTTCCATACTTCTAGAATGCATCTGTAGTTTTTTTTAATGACATCACTGAACTGTATTGTTTGTGAAATATCTTACGAACACCATGAACCATAGAGACGTTTTTCTTTTCTCGACACGCTGAGACTCAGAGATGAGAGAATAGTACAGATGGAGCATTAGCAGCTGAGGCCAAGCCCACTTTGTTTATTCAAGTAGCAATATGGCGGAGTGCAATCAGCTGTTCTTGTATGTGTATAGAGAAATGAGGTTATGGTTGGTCAAATCACAGCCGCATTATATACGTTGCTATGGTAACAACATATTTCAGGTACCAATATGGCGGATGGGCTTCTCCTTGTTCCGTCTCAAGCTTCATACCCCTCGTCCTAAGACGTGCGTTATGCTATATCTGTATGTTTCTCTAATCTCTGGCTGAAATCACGTTATAAATGTAGGCATATGTTTAAGGGCGCATGATTTTTGTGATTTTTTTTCTGCTCTACTTTATTTCAATGCCTTACGTGAACATCTGCAGTTCTGCTTCTTGGTTATTCTGCCAACTAGGACAAGGTTACTGCGACACCACACGTCTGTGATTAGTGTTTAGAACCTCTAGACGCTGACAGCTGCAGATGTTTACATAAGGCATTGAAACACATCGATGCAAAACCTTTTTCATAAAAAAACAGTAACTCCAGCAACGAATAACAGATACCTTTTTTTTCCGACATTCTTAAACCACTTGATGCATGTGTGTTATACGATGGGTTCTGTTCTAATCTGCACGCACTGTATTTACGACTCTAGTAATTTGTATGTTCTGTCGCGGTAAGTGAACGCTTCTAAATACCTTGGCAATAATAATATTAAGAAGTTAGTATACCATATATAATCTCAAACTGTATTTATTACTTAAGGTAAGGTTACGTAAGGGGACTTTACGTATCGTCGACACCGCGGTCATTATAGACTGTGACACAACTTGGTACAATGACAAGAGCTGGGAAAGGAGTCGGCCATGGCCTTTGTTAAGGCACCATTCCTGCATTCACCTGGAGAGATTTCGGGAAACCATGGGAATCAGAAATCAGGATGGCCGGAGCCGAGGATTGAACACGGGTCCTCCCGAATGCGGGTCCAACGTCTTATCGTTGCGCCACCTCGCTCGGTTATTAATTAAGGACGTTCATGTGGCACAAATGCACAATTTTATATGTTCACGTCATAGAAATAGATCTCTCTATAGACGTTACTTGTGACTACATTATCCACATGTAACATTATTTAACTCGCATGGTGTTCCCATAGAGACATGGCAATGTCAAAATATGCAACTCACTGGAGCATGGTAATAACAAAAACCAAGTGTCTTACTCGAATTAAATAATTTACACTGAAATAAGATTTTATGAGTAATATGCTAAAATATTTAAAAACACACAATAAGGTTCCTTTGCACTTTTTAAAAAATTCTGAAAATTATGACAATTTACTTTATTTACGGAAATTAAAAAAAATACAACAGGACTGTTGTGTGTTTTTAAATATTTTTAAATATTGCCTTTAATATCTCATATTAGTGTAAATTATTTTATTCGACCAAGAGACTTGATTTTTATTATTAATATGTTCCCGTAATTTGCGAATTCCAACTTTGGAAAGCTACTATGGAAAAACTGCGAGAGCTAAAATAATTTTACAAGTGGAAAATGCAGTCACTAGTAACGTCCATAAAACGAACACTATGTCATGCAAATATAAAATTATGCATTTTTGCCACGTGAACACTGTTAAGATTTGTATACCAAAAATAGGCAAAAAAAAAAAAAATAAATACATACCGACTGTATCAAATTTTCAAAATGGCTCACTTTGTAGGCCTAAGCTATTGTTTTTCATAGCAGTGCAGTGTTTTGTTGTAAAGGGTTGTCTAGATGGAAAACCTTCTGAACAAAGCAGTCTGAAACAGTCACCAAGCCTGTTTGTTACGTAATATCTTTAAAAGAAGTTCCACTGCTGGCGACAGGAGACAAAACAATTGCTAACGATGGATAAAATATGTTTCAGGACTTTACGACCATGCTCTATTGGTTCTAATGTTTTAGCGATAGTTTGTTTTTAAGCCTGAAGGAGAGCGGGTATCACAAGTCTGTTTGTCAGTTTTATTTAAACTGGTTTTTGCCGAGATACCTAATTGTTTCAAAGACAAGAAATTTTACCGTTACGACTAACAAGCCAATTGACAAAAATTTGTTTGTAACATAATTTGCCAAAACTATAGTATTTGCTGTCTTTAAAAACAATGTGGTAAACCCATTTTAAACAAAATTGCTGAACAGTTTTTTTGATATCTGCTATCACATTGGACATAACAAGAAGCCCTAGCTCGAAAACTACGAAGCTTCATCACATTGTATCAACACTTTCGTGTTATTACATGAAGTACAGCACAAACTGATACAGTAAGTTCTTTAGAAAATTTTCCGTTCGCCTGCACACTGCTGCCATTATAGGTAGGGTCCCCTGTTCTTTGCGAAAAGAATTTTGCCCCACTTTGTCGGTGCTATGTGCACATCTGCAGTTCTGCTTCGTGGTCAGTGATTGGATATATTTACTCTCACGAGCCTTGGTATTCTACCGGCAAATCACGGATGTGTGGTGTTGCAGGAACGTTATTGTAATTGGCTCAGTCAAATGATAGACGTAGACACGCTGCCAATAGCCGTGAAGCAGAATTGCATATGTGCACGTAAGTCACTGAAACAAACTGGGGAAAAATTCTTTCCACGAAAAACGGGGGTCTCTAATCATATGCGGTTCGGGATAAAGTGATCACTCAAAAAAAGCCCTGCGAAAGTTCTATTTTCAGTCAATTCGTATCTTTCCGCTCGTAACGACTAACGACGGTATATGTCTAACCTCTCTGGACACGTCACTTGGTGTTTGCGCGTGTAAGATCAATTGCGCAGACAGTATGTGTCGATATTGTTAAGTAAAAAAAAAAAAAAAATAATTACATAAAATATAATTATGTCGATTTCGGTTGATTTTTGTTCTGTGCTGTTATAGTTAAATATGAAAATATACGGAACTATATTGCGTAATTTCGCTGCCAACCATACAAGTAGTAAGGAAACTATAGTTAATGTTGGATTATATGCAGTAACGGCTAGTGATATTTTTCAATGGTTAAATTTTTAGTGGTCACTTTTTCCCGAACAACATAATATACAAAGTACATATTGAAATTCGACGTTGAATAAAACCAAATGCGTCTGGGCCCCGTTAATATTATTATTTATTTGTCCATTATATGCAGGACGATTTACTGTCCTAGTATTTTACTATTTACTGGCACTGGTGTGCAATCCATGAGCGGGATTTCAGTATTTCGTTTGAGACGGAAATAAACAGACACCAGTCCAGCCAATAAAATGAATGGGGTGGGGGTGCCGGAAAAATTCGGATTTCAAGGTGCAAAATGCAGCTGTTTAAGCAGTTTATGGCCAAGTCATTGTGAAAGTTACTACATCGAAAGGGATGTTTATAACCTTCAAGACAAAAATTTACGTAAAAGTGAAAATATTGTGCAAATTTGTTTTTCTCTCATAAATATTGGGGTATCAAGTGTCCCCCCACCCTTTTTTTTGCCTACCCCGGACCCAGCCCATGGCACAACCAAATATTTAAAAAAATCAAATACCTAATTAATTTCTAGGAGGCAAGACTGGTAGATTTACAGTGATTTTTAAACTAAAAAACACCATTATTTTTATATTGAAGAATCCTTGAATTATTTTGTCAAAAAATTGTATCATAATTTGTACCTAATTGTTTTTGTAGCAGTAATAATTACAGTTTTCAAATTTTTGCACTCAAAGTATAACCGATGTTATGACCATATGCCAAATTTAAGCTATATATATATATATATATATATATATATATATATATATATATATATATATATATTAGTGAAGGAATGGTGTATTATTTTGCGAAATGTCTACATGGAATTGTGTATCGTATAAATTCACTTAGCGTTGAAGTTTTTCAAAGTATTCCGTTAGAAAAAATTGAGTTTTTTTTACACTAATGTGAAAAAGAACTAAGTATCATGACCTTAATATAAATATTAGCTGTTATTTTTCATTCATGTATATAATAGGGAAAAACAGTATATATAATAATGTAGATGTAAACCCAGTGCAAAACAAGTAAAGAATAGCACCTCTTAACAGTGCTAATATTTGTATGCGAGAAAAATTTAAAACTGAGTGAATGAAAACAGAAACTAAGCTGCGGTTTCCAAATGCTGTCTTTACTGATATCCACATATAGAGCTACTTTCCGGGTAAATGCATACCGTACTTTGTTTTACAACTTTCTTGAAGTATATAAATTTGCGAAACAAAAAATATACTAAACTTTCTCTTTAATTGTCATTTATGAAAGCATTATGTAGAAGTATATTATTTCGAAGACGTTCCACACTTTGTTAATCTCCTCCCCTAACACACATGATGAATGTAATAATTACATGGCGCGTTTTTCAAGTAATTAAGAGTGCTGGGCGATGGCAGCAATTCGGGCCAAGGCCGCCTCACATAACAACTAGTTAGTCCGCTGCAGGAAATATATGACGGAAGCAAGCATGGACACTCTACCTTCAAATATTAGTAGGGAAGGCTATATTTCATTTCCTCTAAGCTGGAGTTATTTATTTAACCTCGCCTACAGTTAATTTGAGGCTGAACGTCAAACTGCGCGTGTAACCGCAAGCCAATTAGAGTGCCTACAGCTGACGTTGATAGACAGGAAAATGGATATTTGAAAATTGGAAAATATTTCCATAGATTTACCTTGGAAACTCGTGAAGATGTTTTAAGTAGCTATCAATGGTGTTCATTTGCAAGAAGAAAGAAACATTCAGTAGATAAATTTTATCAACAACATTGTATTCATAGGAATTTTAATTTAACTACAGCTTAATTGTGTTCCTATATGCGTATTGAAAATGGACGACATTGCTAAGTTACTTATCGACGAATGTGGACTGTTCATCTTCAGTATTCTTATTACAGTTAGTTAATCTCGATGAAATCGTACAATATGTATTCGCGTTATTTTATACACTTTGAAATTTATCACTGAACATATTTTTTTACATTAAATTAAAAAAACAGTAGGCCTACATACATATTTGTAGGTTTTAAATATTTATCTCTGTAAATATTATATAAACAATTAGTTTTTAAAACTTATATAACTCAGCAACAAAATACTGATTCACATTAAGAAGGGGGGGGGGGGGGGTGAATTCATAGGTTTGGCGATTGAATTGGTAGCACGTTTCAGGACCAGAGTCTTTTCGCAACTCCGGTAGCAGTAGTGTTTACAAACGCACTGCAAATAGTTTTCTGCCGTTTACAATTTTTGGCTTCCTGGGTAGTGAGGTAGGTTACAAGGTTCGTTTACAGATAAAGGTTGTTGTTCGGTAATTTCCGTTCGTGTATAATGCACAGGCAGACCTGGATTTGAAATTTAGAGCGTAAATGTAACGTAGTTCACACTGTAGCGCGCTGTTTTCAGATTAGCATGAGTGCAAATAATTTGAAGAGAATTTTTGTAATTCCCGCTCGACTCAGGAAATTTCGGTAACAAATAAGCATTTTCGCGCGTGCTTGTAAATGCAAATTTTCAACTGCAAACACTTGTAACCAGCCTGTTACCGATTCAACAGCGAAAATACGCCTAATGAAGTGGAGCTGCAGATGTGCACATAAGGCATTGAAACAAATTTGTGCAAAAATTTATATCCAAAAAAATCCAATGGTTCCAGTGATTTATCACAGGAAATGTTGACAGCTTTCTAAGTTCGAAAGTAGTATATACGAGTCAGAAATAACAGTTATTTACATTTAACCGGTCCAATGAGAATTGTGGTACGCCGATACTGATCGCTTGTTATTCGTCTGTAATCATTTAAACCAGGAACATTGGTTCTCGTCAGTGGATGTCATGTCCAAGGACACCAGCCCCCCGATTACATACCACATGCCATGGGATTTACTTCGACGAGCCGCACAACACTGCAAGGAAAACTGCTTCAATCTTGCCCCAGCAATCATCCAGTGGAAGAGTGAGTGGTAGATAAATAAACGCTGAAAACATCAATTGATTCCTACGCTTTTTTCGAAGCCAATATGGATACAATACTCAATGACAACAATAGATAATGGTATTTGCCAACTTTATGAGTAAATTTTATCCCGAATTACTAATCAGTTTCTAGGATTGCTATTGTTTAATCTTCGCAAATCGGCTTCAAGAAACCTACAGTTATAGATTAATGCTTTTAGCGTTGAATTATGTACCACGCACACTTAAGTGGCCCGCTTACGAGGTTGTGTCGTACGTGCACATCTGCAGTTTAGCTTCATGGTTATTGGCAGCGTGCCTATGTGAAGAGTAGTATCTCATTTGACTGAGCCAATTACAACAACGTTATAACGATCCTGCAACACCACCCGTCTGTGATTTGCCGGTAGAATCCCAAGGCTCGTGACAGTTAAAATATCCAATCACTGTCCACGAAGCAGAACTGCAGATGTGCACGTAAGGCACCGAATCAAAGCGGAGAAAAATTATTTTCGCGAAAAACAGGGGTTCCTAGTCAGAAGTTAAAATACTATGTTTGACCTTCAGTAGGCCTGAGATTCGTGCTATAATAGTTAAAGATGATGGTATATCGCGAAATTTTTTGTTCCAACATACCCCTGAAAATATTTTAGTTGCTTGTATGATTGGGTTACATACGTCTGTCACAACGCATCTGTCCGAAAACCAATAATAGGCATAAAATATTACAATTGTGGGATTGTTATTGGTTCAGTCAAATAGGGCAACAGCTCCAATCACATGTAAGAGCTAGTAATCTTTTCACGAGCTGAACGTACGTTGGAACCCAGCAAACAGTCAAATTTTCCCGCGATAATCCATCATTAGAGGTACGTCAATTTCGCGGATTCATCTGGCAGCAGCCTAGACGTGTCAGTCCTATACACCCACTCGCCACAATCGATTATCTATTGGTAGAGGCAATCATTTTTGGTGAAAAGAATTACGCGACATTTTGTTTCAGTGCCTCGTGTGCACATCTGCAGCTCTGCTTCATGGTCAGTGTTCGGCTGTTTTTAACTCTCAACATATTTGGTATCTACCCGCAGATCACAGAAGTGTGGTGCAGTGAGGTTATTCTCATTGGCACAGTCAAATGAGCCACGCCTCTACAAGAATGCACGCTGCCAATAACTACGTACCACAGCTGCAGATGTGAACGTGAGGCATTGAAACATAATGTCGCATAATTCTTTTCACCGAAAATCATTGCCTCTATCTATTGGTTTATAACCGTACAAGCAGGTAGCAAGCGATAGCACTTCGCATTATTTCTTTATTTACTACTGGCTTGCAGTAGTCAAACGCGTTTCGTAACAGCCGCCAGCAAGTCGCAGACATGACAATGAAGTATACTTAATTGACGTTCAACCTGACCTGGAATGTATCTGCGTAATTTACGTACCTCTAACCATCATCTCTACTGCTCGACAAATCTAAGTGTAGACCCGGGCAGGGGAGGTAAGAGCGCTAGTGTTTCCAGGTTGCTGTGTGAAGGTAGCGGAGGGGAATATCTTGGAGCCCTCCCTCCATGTACACTCCATTCATTTTGAAAGCGACCATCTGTAGTAGGTCTAATAGGCCTGTTCAACCTATGAAATAAAGGTTGGACAACAACTACACGATGCTTGTCACTTTCTGGCTGATGAGACTGTATGAAGTGCTTGTCGCGAAGGCCAGGCTACTTGCTCGCTATTGGCTGGGAGGGTGTAGCGGGTCGAAGCAAAGTTCGGAATAAAGTGAGCACTCAAAAAAGCCCTGGTTAATTTCTATTTCCTGCCTGTTTATATCTTTCCGCCGAATGTAAACATAAATATTGCCACGTGCTTTTAATTATACTGTAAAAATAACAACTGTAAACAAAACTGTTTTGTTGTGATTTTGGGAATGTTTGATCTTTTCATGACAATACATGGAAAGCATTCTTTTAATTACGAAGGAGTTAATTAAAAATATAGCCTACCTGTTCTAATTTTCTTCTTACCGTAACTACAAATATGTTATATAAATTCATATAAATTTCAAAACGCAATTTCACCACGAAGTTAAAATGGGTTTGAATTGTTTAATAACCTCAAGCAAACACGCCTTAAGATTCATCTGCTATCTTTAATTTTTGTACCTAAATACAAGGGAATTACATCGACATTTTTCAAGAAAACTATCTTACGCCACTCTGATTATATAAATATTTACTCTGACTTGTAAGACTCAGTTTTGATTTCTGTATGCAAAAGTATTTTACTTTAAAATTTATATTTTCCATTTTATTTTCCTTGTAAGTCGAATTTCTTGCCTTAAAAATGCTATTACGGTAAATTTTTTCCCAAGTTTGAAGAGCTGATAATGACATTCTCGAAAATTTAGAAAACATTACAGCTTCATTCTTAAAGTTTCTTCTTTATCTATATCACTTTCTTTGACAAAATAATAATAATTTTTCATAAACAGGCGTAAAAACCCACTTTTTTTATAGGGCGGACTTACATTTGAAAGTGTTCTATTTATCTAGCAACTCTCTCCCAGTTTATTAGACAAGCCCTGTGGAGTTGTGGGTCAACAACTAACCTGGAAAAAGAAAAAAAAAAAAAAAAAACAAAGAGTGAATGCCACACTCGCTCGTCGAGATGAATTGAAATTAATATTTTACGTTGGTGTTTCTTTATGTGGACCCTTTCCTTCTCTCTCGCACACTTCCTTTCCGCTTTCTGTTTCCCGGCATCCTTTGGGTCTTGCCCCTTTCCTTTTTACGAATCCTACGTAACATAATTTTTTAAATCACGAAATATACCTTGTTGTAGCTCACTAACTTTTTCAAAGGCGTTCTGATTTAGTCACCAATCTCAACATAAATGAATATTAAGTTCGTGTTCCCTGTTTATACTGGATTCACGATTACAATTTTTAAAGTATAAGCGAGAGCAGATATCAATTACCTACTAGACAGCTTTGTTTAAGATGGGTTTCATCACGTTGGATAACTTTTTTAAAGACAGCAAATGCTGTATGGTTTAAGCCATGGCTGTCTTTAGTAGAAGGCCGGAGTCTTGAATGTGGCAACACTGCATCGGAGGCCTGCTGCTTGTCACATCTTGGCCACCCTAGTCTCTGCAACGTGTATAGATGCAGCTTTAGTGGCGTGTACATGTCTACACTGACTAGGGCAGTCAATGCGCGACCGGCAGTAGGCCTCCGATGCAGCGTTGCCACATTCAAAACTCTGGCCTTCTACCAAAGACGGCCATGTTTAAGCTGATTATTTGAGTAACGAAAGTTCTGTTAGTTGAATTATTAGTCGAGTGAGCGGTGACATGAGGTAAGTACGGAGCAGCGCCGGTATGAAGGAGCGAGGAAAAAACGGGAGATCTCCGAGAAAACCCGCCGACAAATGGCATCATCCGGCACGACTCGCACGTGCGAAAATCCGGGATTAGAACGTTAAAGGCGAATGGTTTGACCATTCTGCTACCGCGTCCCCAAATATTAGTCGAAACAATATTACTTGAAGTCTTAAAAAAATAGTTATCCCAATAAAAACCATTTTAAACGAAACTGCCAGAGATATTTGTGATATATACTCTTGTATAAGGTTAGAAACAAAATTATAGGCAAACCAGCAGAAGCTGATGTGCATGTTTACATAATTACTGCGACACAGCGAACATCTGTTTATTATATTATAACAAGTATTTCACTTATTTGTTGCTTACTGATCATTAGAGATGATGGTTTATCGCGAAAATGATTTATGCCAACATACCCTAGAAAACACTGCAGTTTCTTGCAACATATATGATTGGGTGATATACGTCTGACACAACACAATTGTCTTCAGACCAACAACAGGCATCAAATATTACAATAACGGAGTTCTTATTGGCTCAGTCAAATAGGACAACAGCTCCATGTACCAGCGAAGGCCAGTCATCTTCTGGTAAGCTGAACGTGTGTTGAAACCCAGCAGACAATCAAGTTTTCCCAGCAATATACGATCGTCAGGGACCCCGGTTTTTCGCGAAAAGAATTTTGCCCCACTTTGTTTCCGTGCCTTATGTGCATATCTGTAGTTCTGCTTCGAGGGTCAGTGATATGATATTTTAGCAGTCGCGAGTCTTGGGATTCTACTGGCAAATCACAGACGTGTGGTGTTGCAGGAACCATATTTTGATTGGCCGAGTTAAATGACAGACGTCACTTCATAAATACAAGCTGCTAATAACCATGAAGCATAATTGCAGATGTGCACGCAAGGCATTGAAAGAAACTATGGCAAAATTCTTTTCGCGAAAAACAGGGGTCCCTAACCTCTACTGATCATGTGTACAAACCTGATGAATTCACGTTTTCTTTTGGACACACGCTAGACTTCAAATAACTGTAAGTTATAGTCAACTCTGCTTCATGGTTATGAGCAGCATGTCTTTGTGTGGAGGCGTCACATATTTGACTGTGCCAATCAGGACCAGGTTACTGCTACACAACACGTCTGTGGTCAGCAAGCAGAACACCAAGAGTTAACAAAACATACAATCACTGTAGGGACAGGAAAATTTCGCGAATTCAATGACCTTCCTGTTAAAATCAACTACACCATGCATACTCGAGCTCCGACCATTTGTCCACTAGCTGCTGCTTAGTATGGAACAGCAGACAATGAACGAATAGACGGATCTTCTCTTGAGCATGCATAGGACAACGGATTCTAGCTTGTGGGTCTTTGAATTCGCGAAATGTTCTTGTCCCTACCAATCACTGACCATGAAACTGAGATGCAGATGTGTATGAAAGGCACTGAAACAAACTGGGTCAAAATTATTTTCGCGAAAAGTTCTTGCCTCTAGCGATAGGATATGAATTTATGATTTTATCGCAAGGTAATTTATTTTACCAAACAGCTCTCTCTCTTTCTTTCTCTCTCTCTTTCTTTCTCTCTCTCTTTCTTTCTCTCTCTCTTTCTTTCTCTCTCTTTCTTTCTCTCTCTCTTTCTTTCTCTCTCTCTTTCTTTCTCTCTCTCTTACTTTCTCTCTCTCTTTCTTTCTCTCTTTCGGAGTGTACATACAGACAAATCGACATATATAGACTTTCAAAAAATGGTAACTGAATTGCTGGCATGTCATATAATATACGTATCACAGAGTGTATAAACAACAGCATACTTTCAACCACATTCTGAATGCTGTACTGAGACATGTCCTACGTTACCCAGGTATCACTGTAACAAAACACGTAATTATGTTTATACATATTGACTATCGGTAACTATTTTAGCTTCAATTTCAGTTGCAATTTTTTTAAAAACATCCTATATACATCAAGTCTTTCTGAACAATCAAAGTAAGAGAAAAACTGTAATTCCTAAATGAACTGTGATGCCACATGTGATCTCACCACAGCTTGGCTGCTCAGAACTACTGCCTGGCAGAAGAAACAGACGGCTACATGATAGGTGCATAAGAAATGTGGGAGAGGGGAGGATGAGGTATGTGCTGGAGAAATGCCATGGCCCAGTGCGGCAGTAGTCCCTGGAGAGCTAGCTGTGGCGTGGCTCCAGCTCAGTCCTCCAAGGTCGTCTACCAACCTGCTGACCTCGTTTGTCGCTCCTGCTCGCTACTTGCTGTTTGCTTGCGCATATCTCGAGGCCCCGAGGCGGGAATATTCTGCCTGTCCCACTAACAACTGCACTGTACCTCGCCGGAAATGGCTCCAGTTGCAACGGCCTGTAATTAATGACCCTCCATTTCCGCTACAAGTTTTCTTTTCTGTGCAACGTTGTTTCGATGCCTTGCGAGTAGGGACATGAAAACTTCGCGAATTCAGTGAGCTGCAGGCAAGAAGCCATTGTACTATGCATAATCAAGCCCCGTCTATTCATTCATTGTCTGTTGTTCCACTGTGACTGAGTAGCAGCTAGCGGACAAATGGCCGGGGCTTGAGTATGCATAGTACAATGGATTCTAACATGCAAGATATTGAATCCGCGGAATCTTCCTGTCCCTACTTACGAGCGTGTGTGTAGCTCTGCTCTGTGGTTATTGGCCGCGTGTCTTCGTGTAGGGATGTCACTTATCATCAGCCAATCAGAACAAGGTTACTACGATAACACATCCCTTCGCGGACAAATTTGGATTGTAAGGTGTAAAATGGCGCAAACAAAAACAGTTAATATACCACTTTAATATTTATAATTTTTTAAGGATAAAATACGCTTTAAAAGGATAATGGAGCCGGCCCCCTGGTCCGTCTTGATCTGCTCCTGACGGAACTTGCCTGGCATGACAACTAGTTCGGCATAATGTAGACGGTAGAATGTGCGACGACTTTGTTGTTGATGGTTGCTCGCGACCCGCGTTTGGTATTAATAAGAGGTGTCGCTGCTCTGTCTCTTACGTGATTAATGCTGGATGATTGGGTTCGTATTTAGTAATGTTGTAGTATGCCCGGCTAGCTCTAATTGAAATAAAATAACAAAGAAGTTTCTTTTTTTTTAATCGGCCTAAGGGACTCACGCACTGCGGGTTGCGTCACGAGAGGTAGATACTTAAAGTTTCTTTCGACGAAAACAATAGGCGCTTCCTCCGGCGGCTTTTGATCGGTCACGACGTTAATTATGTTGCAGGTACCGGCCGCGATCACCCGAAAAGTCCACCCACAGGTGACCCCGAGCTCGCTGTCCACCGTCCTTACAAACCCGACGACGAAGATCCCGACACCTGTCCTCCCGAGTCCACACACACCCGGCTCGTCTTAAGACTTCATTCTTAGTGCCTCGCGGTTCGCATCTTTGCTCTCCTGGGCGGCGTCCCCTTCCCGCCCCACCGGACTCATGGGGGCGGGTAGGTTCCCCCGACCAATCAGAGTGAAGACCTGGCCCGAAAATTGCGTACGTCCCTTGTAGAAGCTCCGTATTTATTTAAAATAAAATTTAACATGGGCACATTCTCACAGCAATTACAAATAAAACACTTAGCCTAATTACTACTTGCTATCTTAAATTAATATAATTCTAGTTCAAATTATGTACGTTACATGGGGTCTGTTGAGGGAGGGGAAAAGGAAAAGAAATGTGTTGGCGAGAGAGAAAGAGAGAGGATTGTATGGCAAGGAGACAGGGGGAGGTAGGGCGCCCCCCCCTTCTCGCACAGCATGTGGTAAGGCTCACGCATCATCTGCTCTATTGTCGCCAGACCGGCGGGCAATTATCACTCTTAAAAACTAAAATCATTGTACATAAAATTATCTTAATGTTACTAGCATATTCGAGTCTGTGACATTACACAGGTTAAAACGATACCAGACACGATACCTCTGTGATAATATTAGTAATAGTCATATTTTATAGTGTTTTTATACTGGCCTATCATAGGATCCCACAGACCCTTCACAATCAATATTGAAGTTAAAATGGATGGCAATATGTTACATATGACAATAAAGGCCCCTTCATTACAATCAATCATCATAATTAACCTAAA
>PNEQ01131841.1:0-14495 GCA_003012365.1 Medauroidea extradentata
TTTTTTAAGCTTCTAAAACCCAAAATTTAAGCCCTTGTGATAAAAGTTTAGTATGTAAGAAAGTTGTGTTTATAGTAATCACAAGAAAGCGTGAACCCTTATCTGCAAGTTGGTAGAAATGGAAATTACATAACTTTAATGGGAAATTAAATATTGATTATTTCGTAGATGGCTGCAACAGCTGATTTTGCTGCGCGGGGCACCGCATAAAAGGGCCTATATCCAATACGGTGAGAGATAAAATTTTAATGAAAATGGTTTTACGCCTATTGGAACATGATAGTAACCGTAGTTAAATTATAAAAATAATACAAAATTGTCAAGCAACCAAAAAATTAAAAATTTGCTGATTTCACATGGAATGACCCCACAACTCTCCATGGAATTCACACATGAGTGTGTATGGAATATGCATTTACAAACACTTGTTACCCACACTTGCATGCTTACACTAACGTGCTCACACTCTGCATAATGTAACAAATCACTCTGAAATAACTTAGGGCAGGGGTAGCTTTTGTTGGCATTTATTGATGTCCATTGCCAGAAATAGTTCTGTTGTCACCCATAAGAATAGACAACATAGTTCCTCTTAAAGGTTACTAGATAAAAATTGACAAAGTCAGTGGAGTAGTAAAAATGTTCAGAAAGTTAAAGTGTCTATTTGTGCCAAGTTGTGGAAAAAGGTTAATTAAAATTTTTGATAATAAACTGGCAGAGAAAATCCACAGCGGTAGGTATTACTGAAACTCCTTTAAAAGTTGTAAATGAATTCAGCATACTTCAATTGCCATGTATAAATACAACTATGTTTTGTGTGTTTTTTTGAGTATCAGCTTTGTAATAATGTGGACTATGACCATGCTTTGTTTTTTACAGCGACTGGAGAGCCTCCGCTGTGCTTGTCTGTATCTTTGCTGTTCGCTCTACGAAATGCCCTTGAGTCTGCACGTGTAGATGCTGGAGATGATGGTTCTTGGTTCCCCTTGAGTGAGTGTGTTGTCTTCAACAGTAGAAAGTAATTTATGTATTGTATTCAGGTAACAGGCCTAGTAACATCCTTTTAACATTTCCATTTACAAGTTTCCATATGCAGAGCTTTGCAAATGCCAAGAACATTTTTAAAATTACTAAACAACTCTTTAGTCAAGTGTTTGGTGAATAGGAACATTAGGGATAACAAAAACAAAATTAAAAAAACAAATTACTGTCTTACAGCATTTACTTATAAAACTACTGTTTGTAAACTTTTTTTAATTTGCCAGTCTAAATTTTTTTAAAACAATAAAGCTTATAATGAGAATTTGGCTTGAGTTGCGTTCCTGTTCACACCAGTGGTGCTATTATACCTGTTTTGTGTATTCAGTATTGACATTTGTGTGACAGACATACCTGATATATAATTACTAAAGCGTATTTTAAATATAATAAGTACTGTAATTTTATGCATGACATCATCAGCACTGTGTGCCATTTTGCTAGTAACATTTATTCATCTTGCATATTTCTTCGCAAGAACTAAATAAAACAACTGTTACTTTTTTGCACTGTTTATACATCTCATTTGGGATAAGGGTGGCCTGTTTTATACTTCTGCTACATTACGTTGTAGTGAAAAGTTGTATGTCTCGTTTTGAGTCAGTCAGTCAAAAAGAAAACAATCAACAGCTGAAACATTGTCAAATAAATAGTGTGTGCATAAAATTTAATTATTGTGTATATAGGTTAAACTGTGCACATCTTTTTAACAAAGCATTTTGGTCATGGCAACTGATTTGTGTAATCACAACTCATAACAATGGTAATGTTGTTGTTATATTCTATTTTGAATGGAGGACTTTGTGAATGAGTTTTATGCAGGTATGTGTTGTGTAAATAATAACTTAAGTACTATTAAAAATTTACACGTTTGCAAAATTGAAAAGGAGGCAGAGACCAGGTAGAGTACTGAAGCAAAACCAAAATTTACAATCCTTTATTTCCAGAAAAAAAATAATTTTAAAATTTTTGACTCAATTTTTTTAAGTATAAATTTTATTGAATAAAATTGTCATGCTTGCATGTTGTTGTGAATAAGTAGTACACTAAAATGTATACTGTAATATTGGTTCCCAATACAATTGTAATACATACAAATTATGTTTTTCTTTTTCCAGAGGCACCTCTTACACTGGAGCAAATATGGATGTACAGTTTGACTTCACCTCAGCAGTTTACTCTACAATAAAAAGAATTTTTACAGTCAAAATAGTCACATCTTGCATAATTGTGGAATGGAAAAATATTACCTCTGACCAATATAAAAAATAAATGATTAATTACATGATACTGGCAAGTTTGGTCAGTTGAGGCATTCAAATTTTTTTCAGCATAACCGTGTTCATTGTGTTGCATACAGTATGTTTAAAGAAAGCGTTGTTCAATGAAACTGTTTACCTTTTTCCAAATAATTAACCAATGAAAAGAAATCACGTGCCAGGTGAAGACCAAATGATACATTAAAGTAAGTATGTCGTAAATCTTTTTCAATAACCTCAGACATTGTTTAAAAAATGTGTTTTTCTGCTGCATCTTAAAAAGTAAACGGTGGATACAAAATAAACTGCTATACTGCCCTGCTTAGGAAGAAAGCAGTAACTACAGCAACAACACAATTGAGAAAAATAAGGTTAAAGTTATGACCCAATGCTTTTTATTTATCAATTCCAAAAAAGTTTGAAAATATTTAATTATAGCGCAAACGTTTCCTCCAATTCCTTTAAATAAAATTATGATTTTATTAATTTATTTAAATAAATCCACATACTGCCTTTTTGTTGTATTGTGCAATTACTGCATTTTTTCTGTATGTAGATTGCTACTTAGTAAGCGTGTAACTTAGTAATTTGTCTGATATAAAGCATAAACAACTTTTCACCATTATTGTCCTTGTAGTAAAAACATACTTTTGACACTTAGTACGGACGAAGATTTTTCTAAAACACTCATCATGTTTCTGACATTAATGGATTCAGATATTTGATGATGCCTTCCTTTTTTTTCCTTGGAAATCTCTCATGTTAACAAGAAATGTTTAGGTTCTGGAAAAACTTGTTTCTTGAAAACATAATTTTTCAAAAAATTAATCTGGAGGTATACATTTGATCCATAACACATTTTGTAGTCTAACTACCACATGTTTGTGTTTCAGTGATAACTGAACTTGATGATGAAAGCTGTCGCAAGACATAAAATGTGTGTCAAGATTCAAAACATAAAATTTCAATTGATGTAGCTCTCACTTTTGAAGAATCGACTATATACACAAGAAACAATCAAAAAGCCCAGTTCTGTTTTGGGCAGCACAGTTGCCCAACCAAAATACGAACTTCTCAGTGTCCCTATGGAATAACATAAAAGACAAAAGTGCATAAAAGTACTTATTAATTCTTTCTTTCCCCTCCCTCTTCTATCTTTATACCACAAGACAACATCCCGTGTGGTGGCAAGGTAGAATACCACCACAGCCAACCCATGCTTATCATAAGAGGTGAATAATCTGAGTGCGGTCTGGGCCTGAAACTTTTATGGACCTTCATCTCATATTTCTTCCTTCGCCTTTTACTTTTTCATCACCTTATTTATTTCCATCTCACCAGGTCCCATTGTATCTTCTTTCTCTTTATCATTGTCTGAGACCAGGACGGTGTTCTTCTTCCTAATGAGATCCTATCCTCGTTTATGAGTGCTGCCTTCAAATTGTGTAATCCTACGGGGTGTCTTTGCTAGTGATGGTTTAGCAAACCCTTCTCACTTGCCCAGCAGGCAAATGTAGGTAATCTATCTTTGTACAGCCACGTAGCACCACCTGCTTCTGCGTAACTCCACCAAAAAGCACGTATTAAACAGGTTACTAAAGTGGATACTTCTAGGGTTGTGCGAATACTGGTATTCCTTAACGAAATGAAAACGAATCAAAAGTTGATTAATTTTTGTGAAAATGAAACAAAAATATTTCATTATGAATTTATGTCTTAACGAATATTATTCGAATGTTTAGGAAAATGTATTTTTACTATTAGTTTATGCCAGAGTATCACATCATTTTCCTTGACACTACACAAATATTATACTTTAACTGCAAATAAATTAGCATTAGCCCACAAATTTTTGTGAAACTTCCAGTAACATATCTATGAGAATTAAGAAAATAAATAAATAAATAAATAAACTTAAGCTTAGGGCTATTTGTAAGCAAGATGCCATGAATCAGCTATTTTATCACACATATTTATTTATTTTTTTAATTAATTCAACGTAACAATGTTCCAAAACAAAAATGTATAAATAGGCCTAATTAAAACTGCCTTTGTATGAAATGTCCAATACAACATCCACAAAGTGTAAATTACAATATTTTGCTTACAAATCTCTTGTGTTCCAAACTGCAACAGAAGAGTATGAACATTCGAACATATATAGGTACTTATAAAAATTTTCATACAAACAAAACTGTACAATAAATGCAATTTACTTGGTTTACTCTATCAATGAATAATTTAAATGTTAATAAAGTAGTTAATGAGGAAACCTATATAAGAGTAAAAAGCAGGGTTGGAAAAAAACCAGGTTTAAATAAAAGAAACCAAAAAACCTTGTTGTTTTGGTTTAAACCATGTATTTTGGTTCAAATCAGGTTTTTTCGTTGAACTAGTTTTTTTTATAGATGTTTAGTATAATTAATATTTGGAATCCATTAGTTTTTAGTGTTGTACAAACTCAAAACTATTACCATCTTACGGTAAGCAACCCAGATAGCAAAATCAGCTTGATTCAAGCTTGAACCAGGCTAGCCATGGCAAGCATACGCTTGACTCAAGCTTGAATCAAACTTACCAAATAGGGCTTATAATAGCAAGCCAAAATCAAATCAAGCCACAAGTTTACATGCTATCTGGAAAATTTAAATAACTGCTGGTTGTTAGTACTGGAAAATATAGGCCTACTCAAGTGGCAAAATGGTGGAAATAATATCTAACATACTATAGTTTCCAAAGTTATGTTAAAGTAATCACACCCTTGTTATAAATATGTACGCAATTTTCTCTTCCACTATCTTGTATTTGCAATGTTGAACAGTAATTTTTTTTTTTTTTTAGTTTTTCAATTTTGCTTTTCACAACACATGACTGTTAAACACTTAAAACAAAAACACAAGTTTAGATGCTTTCTCTGTACCTAATCAATTAAGTAGTTTTTATTGCACTAGTCCCAATGATGAGAAGATTCTTTCCACACTTGCTGAAGAAGCTTGTCCTGTAAGAAGCAGTTCAACCGAAAGAAAAACTATGTCATTGAATTTATCAATGCAATTTTCCTGTCTTTTCCACCACTCATAAGTTGAAACTTTTGATGTCACCTCATTTTCAAAAAGCAACACTTGAAAAGGTAAGCTTTTTGATTGAAACATAAGGGCTCTTCCTACCTTGTTAAAAACGTCTCACGCGTAGATGATGTGGACGGATGGCTAAGCTGGCGGAGAAGGCGAAGAAGGTCGCCCAGTAGAAGAGGGGAAAGGGTGCGCAGAAAATATGCATGTTGTCTCATTGTATCTCAACCTCGCGATGAGTGAGGACGCGTGAACGGCGGAATGTGTCAAGTCCAGTCTGCTCACTTATCAGTATCTCCCTTCACAGCTTCAGCGTGGGAAAGCTGAGACATTTGCAGACAAAAGGGTATCAGTTTCTACTCTCCCTGGACCCTACCTACCTCAATGTAGGCAAGGAATGTGCTCATGTGCTAAAATAATTGCTGGTCGCAGAAGTATTGCTTGTCACTACATTTCAGTTTTCAGTTAGTCCAGCCCGGCCCTCTTCGTGAGATTGAAGAAATGCAATTGCAGTAACAAAAGAAGCTTCAAAAATGATATACATTTAATTCTATAAAGAAATGGATATGCTAATAGCATTCTAAGTTATTTTTCAATGAATTGTA
Source organism: Medauroidea extradentata (assembly GCA_003012365.1). Lineage (NCBI taxonomy): Eukaryota > Metazoa > Arthropoda > Insecta > Phasmatodea > Phasmatidae > Medauroidea > Medauroidea extradentata. Next base: position 5,974 of record PNEQ01131841.1, read on the forward strand.
AAATTAACCTTAAATTATAATAACAAAATTTTAATTTCTTTGTGGTTTCCACTGTACAATTTATATTTGAACACACACTATTTAGGATGTATTTTTTTTTATTTATGTTATTTTACACTGATGCCATTCATCTATTGAGTTGTTCTATTGCTTCAACAGATGTTAAATGTTTAAGGCCAAATTTATCATAGAATGTTTTTTAATCCGAATACAGCTACAAAACAGTACCAACTCACTCAAAAAAGTAAGTTAGGTGTGTCAAGATTGCGTTATGGGTTTCATACAAAAGGGTGTGTAACTTGTGACTTCGCTATGTATGTAGCTGTGTGCTGCCAAATCTGTTGTAAAGTATGCAAGTCCACTGACATCTCTACCAGTCACTTTTTGAAGTTTAACTTTTTGTCACGTATATGAACCAATGCCATCCTATTTATGCATACATTTATAAAGTTAACACAACATAATTTATGTATCCCTCAAGTTGATGAAGCATATAGAGAACAGACTGGGATGCCGGCGGCATTCCAGCGCCACACCATATTAAAATTACTAATGATAAATGAAAACTGCCGCAGCATACATACGGATACACTGAAAATGAACAGTGCTATGACTAAAATAATATATTCATAGGTATCATCACTTCGAGACCAAGAAAAAATTAACGAATAAAAAAAAATTTTTAATGTATTACCTTTACACATGGAGTTTAGTTGGCGAACCTATTTTAATAAATAGAAAAGCCAAATATTGCATTTTGATTGTTGTAACTAGGGGTGGGCGAAGCTTCGAAATTTTGAAGCCGAATCGAATATTTTCATTATTCGATATCATATTCGAAATAAAATTTTTACTTCGAACTTCGAAAAAATTAATACAATTTTCTGATGGTTATAAGTCCTCTTAAAAATTGTTGTTATTTGGCCAAAACTTAACAATGGTGTCGCATTTACGTTATTATAAACGTTCAAAGATTTTATTTGATACTAACCACACACATTGGCTACTGGACCATGAAAACATAACCTTAATAGCGTACATACAAAGCAGTCAAAACGGCTGAAACTAAACCGTCAACAACTAATTTCATTCAAACAATAGGAAAACCACATCTTTAAATAATTTTTATTTACAGCCCGAGATGTTTTATCTTCGAAACTTTCGTTAAACGCTGCTAATTTTTGTAGCAACAACATCCGTTATATCAATTTGTGCCTAAATACAACTTACAGTGATTATTGCAGATTACGCAGCAGAATATTTTTCAACTAAATGGTTGTGAAATTGCACTCAATGCGATGCAAGCCATATCGATGAAATTAGAAAGAAAGGAAACAATAGCCTAGGCCGTGTCTATGGTTTACATGTTTACGTCAAGTGCGCCATTTCGAGTGGCCTTAGTCGCAAGCCATACAGCCAACAGCCATCGTGTCATAGCACATGCACAAAGGAAACGGACCGGTGCAGTGCATTATTATTTATGCACTTCAAAGTAATAATTTAAATTTACGCAACACGAGAGGCGGATCAGTAAAAAACAAATGTAATGCTGCTGGCCCACTGACATTATCGCAAGTGAAGTTGTGTGTCGATCACGTAATGATCATGGGCGGCCATATTGCGACCACGTTCAGAGATGCGATATTCAGGCGAAATCAGTAGGCACTTACGGAAACTACTATGGAACCACTCGATAGAGAGTAAATCGGTCGGAAACGTCATGCAATAAATTTAAACCAACCCTCAAGATCTCAAATTTTTCAAATCTATCCCGTTGCCGGATCCACGTAGATCTACTGTCTGGACCAAACGTTGTGGTAGCTGAGCTCCGTAGTGCTGCGGGACGCGTACTAACAGCACGGCCCGGTTACACTCCGCACACGCTCTGTACGGTTAGGACGTGTTCGCTCTGTTACAAAAACATTGCGCATGTCGCTTTCTATCCTCTCCCCATGTGTATCAGGTCGCATCGCACTGGGTTTCTAAGCCCTTATCATAAAACTTCATACCACTTGGTATAGTATACTATAAGAGAAAGGAAAACGATCGTGAGACATAGCTGTATACCAATGAGTGAAATTTAACCACCATACAGATTATGTTGGCAGGTGTATCATAATCAATCCTTTAACAAAATGAAATACAAAATTTCGAAATGTGGTCTATAGGTGCACTGTAGAAATGTACTTAAGCATAGGGTGACTTATAAAATATAAGTGTCTATAAATAAAATTGTTATCTCCAAGCTTATGACGCATGGGGTACAAACACACTTCACCGGAGAACTGAATGTTGTGTTGGCAGATAATCTACCCAAATAAACGCCTGTCTCCAATACTATTTTTTCTAAAAAATAAAATTAAATATACATTGGAATTGATATCAAGAAATGTTTATGAAATAAATCTGATTCTCAGTATTATGTTTAGCACAGTAAATGTTTTAAAGAAAAGGACTTTAATTTTGCAAATATCACATGTCACTAATTATTTTTGTATTTTTAAAATTTGAATTTACTATGTTTTTCAGATTCTTTAATATTTTTTTAAATAAAAAATATGTAGTAATTTCTGTAAATATACGTGTTAATGTAGTCAATGATATTCTTTAGCTGAGTAAATCATTTTATGTAATATAGAGTGTGTTCTTGGTTTAATGCATAAAACAGTGTTATGTTAATGTTGACTATTAAATGTCATTATACAATAACTATCAAAGGTAAAAAAAAATATTCAAAATAGCAAAACATAGTCACTGCAAAATAAACCCTATCGTGTAAAAATATAATAATTAATAACCAAAGGAAAATTTACCATTAACCGACCCATAAGGCATTAAACCTAATCTGTTAACAGCTTACATACAAAAAATTTACATCCCTTCAAAGATTGTCATAGACACTGAATAACCATGAAATAAAATATGTAGCTCTAGCACATGAACTAAAAAGCAGTTCTTAAATGTCATTACGTACTTTGTTTATAGATTGTACACGACAAAGATTAAAATGTGACGTGTATCGATATTCACTACATCACGTATGTCAACAGAAATATTTCTTATCACAGTGGTTGTGCCAAGCAACACGCACTGCTGTCACTCTCGGAAGTTGCGCCATCGCAGTCAGACACCACCGACTGATTTCCTCCTGTGTCGTCACTATCACTTTCACTGCCTAGATGGATAATAAAATCGTCGACAACTGTTTCCATGATATGGTCCTTCTCCCAATATTGTTCCTCCAACTTGACAACGTGATTACAGTAACCGTTCCAATCTTGAGCTGTGACTGAATTCATTGCTTCATTTGTCTGTTCAAGTAACGCTGTTAAGCTAAATTCACCAGTAGTGTTTTGTTCGCGAATCAAACGCTTAACTTTGGCCCAAGGTAGTTCTATGGCATTTAATTCATACATGTATGGCGGTAAACGAATAACACTATGTCCATGTTGTTGCAGAAGTTTATCCACTCTAAAAATTTTATCTGCAGGTTTGTTGGCATTAACGAGTTCCATGAGAGTATGTTTTCTCATCTCTTCATCACAGACTATGCTGTGCCTTCTTAACCAAACTATAATATCCTTTTTTACATCATACTTAGAATGTGGCTTGTCCTCTGTTGTTTTGAGTGGTATGGAGCGTTGTCCATGACTACAACCGAAGATAGCGGTAAATTGGGAACCACCATTTCGGATATCCACTTCTCAAAATTTACAGCGTTCATCTGGTAGTGATAATCCCCACTTGCTGCGTCAGCTTTATAGACGAGCAACCCTCCAGGAAGAAATCCACCTTTTGAACCTATATTAACAACAATCAACCTTTTTGAAGCATTTCCTGTCATAACACCTCGAACGCTATCATGTTGCCAACATTTCTGGAACGTGAGGTTGCTGTCGATCCATGATTCGTCAATGTAAAACACTTCTCTCCCTTTAGACCTAACTTTTTTTATTTGTGTCAAGTACTTTGAACGCCAAGCAACAATGTCTGCATGTTCGATGAGCACGCGCCTTTTGTCGTAACACTTTTTACAGACAAAACCCCTATCTTTAAGGAGTCTCTTAAGTGACGTCTTGCTCCATTCCCAACCAATTCTTTCTCTAAGAACCGGCATTAGTTTACGAGTTGTTGGTATAACGTGGTTGACAGTGTAGAACTCGTGTATGACATCTCTTATGACTCGTCTGTCAAAACTGTCGACTACGATTTTACGAATTTTCTTCGGTCTGCAAAAAGTAAAGGATGTATTTTATGTTTTCGTATCTTATTTTTCGTTACACAAGAAAACGTACAAAATAGTTTAAATAGAAACTGTTTCGGATTTATTGAAATAAAAGAGCTGTACAACGTCACAACCTTATATTGCAGTACAGAGTTTATGGCGTCACGTTACGAAGTTCGGGAGGTGCACTACTCCAAAAATTTAAGCTTTAAAATATTATATTATTTATTATTATAGTTGATATTACAATTTGTATAGCATCACACTTCAAAATATGTCGTTAATGACATTTTCTATTACTTTAAAATAAGAAACAATTCACATACCACACTAATTCAGTACGTGAATTGAAACTGGCACTTCTTTAGGAAATAATTATCACGTATATTTGAATCCTTTATAGCTACTGCCGACAAAACGAAAGATTTCTTCCATTTTAGTAGCATCTGTCTGAAGACAAACACGTGGTTGGAGTAGTTGAAGATTGTGCGATTGATCATACAAAACCAATTACGTATTGTAACTGAAAAGTATGTCTTTTATTTGTCACTTTTATTGTCTGCTAAGAATACATTTAAAGTGGGAGAGAGGGAATGTAATTGATTTATTTGGACGTTTTTACATGCCCTCTAACAACATAAGGCCTTGGTTGAGATGTAGGGACTTTGGACTTTGTTAAGGAACCATCCCAACATTCGCCTAGTTATTTCGGAAAACCCTGGAAAACCGAAATCAAGATGATTGGAGCCGGGCATTGAACCCGGGTCTGCCCAAATGCGAAGCGATACCACTGCTGCACCACGCTCGGTTATCAAACAAAAGAGAGTATATTAATGTTCTGTCGTGATGTCAACTTAGGCGTATCACTTATTTCCACAACTCCTTTCTTAATTACATCTTAAGCCTAAACGAGAGCATGTATAATTCAATATGTTTACCAGTATTGTTAAAATTTGTTTTACTATAATATAGTAAAACAAATATATATGATATATTTATTATATAATTTATAATATATTATAATATATTATATTATGCAGTTTTTCAATACTTAGACGTAAAGTTGAAGGCAATTACGCATTTTCGTCCTTCAAAAACGTACCGAAACCAGATAATTTTTTTTGTTAAGGAAACAATTAAGACAACGTAGAAAAACATTATAAACAAACTTATGACGGTTTTATTTTTATATTTGCTCTAATTTAGGATTTAAAAATAGCTACCATACAAGTAGTAGAAATGAAGGCTCATTGCCTTAAATTTGTTTACAGGAATTATTTATTGTTTCTCTTTCCTTTATGATTTCAATTTTTCATGTTAGTTTGATGTACTGTGTTGTTGGTCTGTTTGGAACATTCTGTTGCTTTGGAAGCTTCCTTAATGCGTTGATAGTGTATAAAAAATACTGGAATAAGGTCAGTACAATATATCGCTCCCTTTCACGTCGCCTACCTGTATTACGACTTTTTGTTGTTTTGCCTTCCATACAAATGACTGTTAACAATTACATACGTGAAATTTCGATTCTAAATCAGTCAATATATAAGACGAATCGCTCGGCCGCGAGACACTGTAGTTTCGCTACTGAACCATTTTAGGACACCGGACGAAGAAAACTGCTGACTAAAAGTAGCCTGTATCTTATTTATTATCCATTCCAGACATAACCTGATAGTAAGCAATGATAACGGAACGTTTTTTCAATTCACGTACACTTCGAGCGACACTCAGCTGTCGAGTTTGTAGGGAGAGCGCGCGGCGAGAGCGTGACAATAATACACCACATATTTCACAGCTATAAACAAGAGAACGACTAAAGTTATTGAAGTTGGGTTGCTCTTAAAACAGATTCAGCTCATTACGAACAACTTCCTCGCTTTCATCCCCCTATCTAACTTGAATTGCATAAAAGTTTCTCACTGACCAACTTTTTGATGTTTCAGTTTGTTAGAAAGCGCACATAACGTTAGAAAAAAATTCTGTACAACTAACGAAATAAAAAAAATTAGCCTTCAGATTTCTTCGTTGGTGTCCAGCCTTCAGATTTCTTTGTTGGTGTCCAGATATATGAAATTACACACCATAAAAATCTGGATACGATTTTGCTTTTGATTCGTAAGTAATGATGTGATATATTTAAGAATGCATGAAAACAGTACAAAGTTCAAAATATTTGTTTTGTAATTTTTTAAACCCCTTAAAATAGGATAAATTATGAACCAACTACATCACCCGATGCGCGTTTCGATTTTTACAATATGCAAACATTTTAAGATCAAGGTTAAAACGTGAATATTTTAGGATTTTTGGCAACAGCGCGCGCCGAAACAAGGACAGTGCTTATAACAATTACCGTGTGTTGAAAGAGAGAGCGAATGTCCGTATGACTGTACTGCAATCTAAGCGTGGAGATGCCATGATTTCACCACGAACTGCATTTTTTTACGATTTCGTCAAACAAAATAAATTCAGTTTTAGCTACGTTTTGGGGGTTATCTGGGTGTTTTCTGCTCTGTTTTCTAATCCTCATTATGCTGGACTTACTCACACCTGTATACATTGCGGCTCTTTCAGTTGCCTTCTGGATCGGTGCTGCGAGGCACTTATGTTTTGCTTCTTGGTCACAACAACTAACTACTTTCGCAATTATGTCCCTTTCTCGACTATGGATGACGTTATACGGCTGTCGGATACGTGCGCGTTCCTCCATTTTCTCACGTCTCGTTACATACGCTGTGGGCTAATGTTTTCAGGATGAGCGCTCAACCTACCGTGCTGCGCGCGCATCGACAGCCCCTCTGCCGCTCTTGCCCCTTCACCCCCGCGCTGACAGCTACCACAACGTTTGGACCCTACAGTACCCTGCTGGGAACAGTGTAGGTAGCAGCAAGCGGACGATACAAAGGAAAGCGCACGTAAAACGTAAACAAACATTCCCGCATGTGTAAATAATATAAAATATATTGTAAGGCGGTTTGAATGCATGTTCACGGAAAATACAATGTCGGATCGTATTATTTTTATTGAAAAAGAAGTCTGGAGCAGTTTATCAAGTAAAAATATTGCCAGAGTACATAATTCAGGTATGGAATAAATTATTATTATTACCAGTACGCAATTTTAATGCTACATACGTATATTATACCAGCACAAAAGGATATTCAGCACTGTTTTGACCTGGTGTAATAACACAAGTCAGCCAGATTGGCGACTGAAACTACCGCTTCTGCAGTGAGTAGATCCAGTCAAGTGACTTATGCTACCCAGCAGGAATATTCCTAGTAGGTTTCCATAAGCGCCTCGTGAATACAAAGTAACTAATGTCACTACGTAGAAGTAGATAACCTGGAAACTATTTTGGCAATTTCCTAAAATCAACTAACGGAATCAAGCACTTCAGGTCTGAATACTAGGCTACCTGCCAAAAAATCCAGGAGCAGTATTCGGTTATTTTTTTACTAAAAGTGTCAGAGGTAAATGAAGCAACATACAAAACATGCAAGAAAATATTCAAAATTCCAACAGTTACTTCATTATTAATTTAAATAAGATACGATTTTAGGGTCAGTTAAGTTTTATAAAACCAAATGAATTTTTTTGGGATTTTAAGATTCTTTTAGGTACCACTACAACTCTACGGAATCATCTGAAACAACATCCTGAGCAATTACATAAATAATTCCAGTCAAAAAATTTTTGCAAATCACTAAAAAACTCTCATTTTTTACTCAACCTAGAATTAGCCTTTAAGGTAAGTTCCTAACAGTGTAACTTATTTTGCATTGTATATTTGTTTAAAAATTCAATTTACTTGATATTCGATTCGAATTCGTGAATATTTCAACATATTCGCTTTGAATTCGCTTCGAAATGAAATTTTCATATTCGCCCACCCAGTGTTTTGCAAGTTCCTTTAAAAAAGGGAACTTGTTCAAGTTCAAGTTCCTCTCTGTAAAAAAGGAACTAGTTCCACTTCAAGTTCATTTTCAATAGAAGGAACTAGGTCCAGTTCAAGTTCATTAAAAAAGGAACTTAAGTTCCTTTATAGTTCCGTTCCATGAGCGGTATGAAAAAAAAAAATAGCATTTTTACAGTATTTTATATACAAAATTTATTTTAAAAATAAGCATCTCTCAACAAAATAAATACCTTTTTTTGTTAAGTTTTAATGATACAGGAGAAATAAAATTCTAAAAAGATACCCAATTTTGTAAAATCAAATTATTTTATCATTTGGTGTGCTTGTGCCTGCATCATATTCTTTTGCTGTTCAAAAATGTTTACCCCTGACAGTAGT
>PNEQ01131842.1:0-14496 GCA_003012365.1 Medauroidea extradentata
TCCCCCTCCCCTCGGTACGACCTTCGCCCAGGTTCCCAACCCCACATTCCATCCCCTCCTTTTCCTTTCTTTTTGAGGCAAGGACAAAGAGCCTGACAGCTCAACTGACCCCCTCCTCTTTCACAAGCTCCGCCCAAGGGACGGTCGTCTGACATTGGGTTCTGCGCACATCGCTTTGACTGTTGTCCCTCTATAGTGGGAGCTCGTAGCCATCTGCGTACTCCAAAGGATGACGTGGAACGAGTCTTTACAATGGAGAAGAGCTGGAATGAGAAGGGCAGGGGAAACGGACATTCTCGAGAAAACCCGCCGGCCAGCGACATCGTGCGCCACGTTTCCCACACCCACTCACTCCGCCGCGCCAGGGATGGAACCCAGATCGCCTAGGCGGGAGACGAGTTATCTGACCAATTGATCGCCGCGAAGGGGGCCAGCGAAACCACAGACTAAACAGTAACATATAAACGGAAAATGTGGCGGCGGATTTGACATGGGAAAAGTTCGTCGCTTATTAGCTGCTCGAGGCTGTTGATACCAGCCCCGTGTCTGCTTGGCTACTGCATGTTACGGCAGGTTTACTATTGGTCTGACTGCTGGCTAGTAGGGCAGCCACCTTACGCTGAATACCATTCTACTTCAAATAAGTTTCAATGGCCTTCGGCTTACTTCCATACAACAAGGACATTTTCATATTCGCCGAAAAAATGCTGTTGACTAAACATAGTAGTAAGAATACTAATTGTGAACAAATTTTGCACCAGGTGTGTGGTAGTGCACAGTTTACTGTTGTGTGTTCTGTGCTTACGTTTTTAATTGTGAACCAACCTTAAGTTTGCAGTCGTATCAGTTATTTGACTTCTGTACTCCCAACTATTCTGTGGCGAACTAATGAAATGTCTCTTTCTTTACATACAACATAACCCGTACCTTCCTCGCAGACGTAGGGCCGATTGTGCGAGCACTTGTGGTCGAGTAGCAGTGGAGTGCCGTCCCTGCTAGTTATAGCGGTGATACACTCGTGTCCCGGCCTGGAGGGGTGTCGCAACCTGTGAGCCGACATGTCTCCCTCCCCTCCAGGGGGTGTGATGGGCTGCCCCGTGTGCTCCCACTCCCAGACGTTCTCAACCAGGCGCCCGCCCAGCCACAAGCCTCCTGACACACACATCACACACACTCAAGGTAAACAAGGCCGGCTGAGCCCTATACAGCAGACGCTAGATGCCACGTTTGAGGTAGGGAAACAGTTATAAAGTCTCAATTTTAGTTTAATCATTCCGGTTGGTACTTTTTACGAGACAGAGGGCTGAAAAGGCCGTTTTTGCCTGATTGAGGTGGTTCTAAATAAAAAAATATATAATATATAGAAGAAATTAAGAAGGCGAGTTTTAAATGTGTTTTCTTTTCTTAGATAAAGACATGAAATACACATTTATTAACAAACACGATGCAACAATGTTCATATGCTAGATGTATAGGTTTTTAAGCCCTCTCGTTATTAATATTAACATATTTCTAAATGTATGATTTATATCCCGGGAAATTTGATTTAATATAACAAACTAGATCAGTAATGTTTGTTGAACAGACGCTTTTAGTTTATTTATGTTCGTTTTGGCAGTTAATGAATTAAGGTGTTTAAGGCAGCTGTATCTGTCGCGGCAGTAGTTGCGTTAGTAACAGAAAAGATGAGAGATGTCGAATCGGCAAAGAAAAGAAAATTTATTTGCAAAGTACTGTAGTAGATTATGCAAAAGAAACCAGAATATTGGTAGACTGTACCTATTTTACACTCTAAATTAGAATCAGTGAAATTTTTACATTATAAATGTGTTGCAAGGTTTTTTTTTACTGGCGAATCTATTGTCTTGTCAATATTGACTGACAAAGAAGAGATAAAAAAGATGGGACCTTGTAGCACGTTGCCTGCACGTGCCAGAAATAATGCACAATGTTGCATATGGGACCTCGCAGCACGTTGCATGTTGCCTGCACATGTCAGAAATATTGCACAGACAATGACAGTTACAACGACGCACAACAATAAAGTTGCTACATTTAAATTTTGTTAGTTTCGTAACATATACGTTTTTTTTTTTCGCTTTCATGTAAATGGGGTAAAGTGGACATGCATGTATGGTTCTGAAAGTTTGGTTATCATTTAACGAGCGCGGTTTGTCGAAAGTAGGAATACTCATCAACTTTCTTGTAATTTTTTTCTTAGACCTGCGGTTTGAGAAAAGGTTAGACAGTTTCACGAGAAAAATAAGGAATATTAAAGGAAACCCGTATTTTAAACATGCTGTGTATATGACAGCGCAATTTATAAATTTTAACCCACCAGTGTATAGAACTGTTAAGAGAGAGGTATAGGCTAGTAAAACTGTTTTTCTTTCTCATCAGTTATAGTTAGACCCCAAGAACTTATCGCGAAAATTATTTAGCTTCAGTTTGAAGTGTCTTATAGGTGTTCATCTGCAGATCTGCTTCACAGTCAGTGATTGGAAGTATTAACTGTCACGTGTTTTGGGGTTCTACCCGCAAATAACGGACGTGTGGTGTTGCAATAACCTTAGTGGCACTGTCAAATGAGAGAAGTCACTTCATAAAGACACATGAAGCTGAGCTACTAATGTGTACGTAACAATACTGATCACTGGCTCTGTTTACAGCCTGAAGTATGGAGAACGTCCATTACTATTCAGAACATAGTAGGCGGTGTATACTCGCCATTGCTGTAGCCGACGAGGAACTGCAGCTCTCGACTGTCGTCGGCGATGGCGAGGTAGCCCCGGGACCTGCGGCAGATATCGGCGGCGTCCATCCACGACAGCCTCTGGTCGTGGAAGACATACTTGTGATTGCCGTACTGCTTCACACGCTCCACATCCTCACCTGGGCCAACTGACAAAAATAAAAGGCGCAAGACTCTCGTCAGACTTGCAGTAATCATCAACAAACAACTTTAGTTTAGTTCGGCTAGGGAACTGCACTAATACGCAAGGACGTGCTAACTATTGTATGACTGAAATATCAAATAAATACATCCTGAACTACCTAAATACTTGATTCACACGTAAAGTCTTACCTGAGGTTTGACACAAGTCTGTATCAACCCAAATATCTAAGCTAGTGCAAAAAAAAAATCTGTTATGTGTGAGTAAGGAAAAGGGGTGGGAAATTATAAAATAAACTACTCCGTTTGCAATGTGATTTAACACTTTGGACGCAACTGTCTACTTTTTCCTCGCACAAGAAATCAATGTCATTCTAAAATGTAAACGTGGGGGAAGGATTAGTTCGGGTGGGGTGAGAGACATAATCTGCCCTTCAGGTATACTTAAGAGGAGCGGCCGCCCACTCGAACCCCCCTGTTGGCACCGTCCTGCTAATACTTAAAACCATGTGCTGGTGTGGATCACACTCTAGGTTAATTTGGAGGGGGGGGGGAGAGGGGCCCATTGCTTGAAAAGTAACTATGCCCACATCCCGAGTCAAGAAAAAATGGGTCCGGGTGTTCTCCCACGGAAAATTTTCGTGTTTAAGGAGCAAATATGTGCTATTTAAAGCGTTTCCTAAACAAAAAATTGAGTATACCTCTTTAAAAATGTGTAATATTTTAAGTCCTATAAATAAAATGTCAGTTAAGAGGGGAGAAGACCCCCTGCTCCCCTTAGATCCTCCCTTTACTATGTGTATAACTAATAAAAACGCTGTGGCAGTTTGATTTTTGTTGAACCATGTAAATGTATGCGCACCACATGTCGCTGAAATGCATTATTTACTGTACAAACAAATAACTGACTAGGGACATCAGCTGGAACGCGTATATTACAAACGTAAGCGTAAGATATGGGAGTGGCGCGAATCTATACTTGAATAGTGTTTGAGTGAAAACATTTTCCCAACAGTGTAGTTTTGTCAGTGCTATCAGTGAAATACTTCTTTACTGCGGCTAATAAATTGTTTACTGAACAAAAGGCGAGTGCCCAACACATGCTATCGCCTAAAAATAATTACTCTACGTTACGAACCCTTGATTTTTGCGGAAATACTTGTGCGCCATTTTGTTTCAATGCCGTATGTGCACCTCAGCTCCATGGTGAACGGTTGGGTGTTAAACTCTCAGCATCTTGGGTTTCTACCCAGCTAAACAAAGACGTGTGGTACCGCAGTAACCTTGTTCCGACAGGCACAGTCGAATAAGTAACGTCTCTCTACAAAGAGACGCTGCCAAACACCACGAAAGAGAATTGTAGATGTGCACATAACGAACTGAAACAAATTCGTGCATAAATATTTTCACAAAAATCAGGAGCCCACACACTACGTATCTTCTGATCCCTCGGTCACCGCGGTGGACGGTTCGTTGGAAAACAGCTGTTGCAATTTCCATGAATGGTTCAAACCATGTTTCTCGATTGAAAGCGTGTCGGAAGGAGTCAATGATAGATGAGTAGCTACTCTTGGGGTGCCTCCCATTTCCCACGACCGAGCGAGATGTGGCAGTGGTATATCGTAATACGTATTCAGGTCCAAATTTCTATTCCTCTTCCAGCCATAAAGATTTCTGGTTTCCATGGTTTTCCGGAATCACTCTGTACAAATGCTGGCACTGTTATTTAAAACAGTACATGACCAGTTCTCTCCCCGTTCCTGATTTTCTGAGCAAATGATTCATTTTGTAGTAACCTTGCTGTCTACGGCCTGTCCAGACCGCAGAGCCGTGTACAGAACTTCGGCCATTCGGGACATCATTAAAAAAGGAAGGTTACACGTGCATACCCATTTTAATTCTTACGATTTCTAAAGTTAATTTTAACGCCGTCGTAATGGGCAGAAATGTGTGATTTTGTACGTAAGGTTATGAGCTCCGCTTACTGTCTCCCTATTGCCTGGTTTGAACTGCGCGTGCATCGTTCTGTGCATGTGCGAGTCGCAGAGTAGTGCCGCTTTCTATTGTCGTTTTGTAAACTAAAAAGATCTTTGAATTAGAACACTGCTTTTTAAACAAATTAAAACCAACGTAAACTAATGGAAACTGTCACATGTGGTGAAAAGAGTGGAAAGTAAGCCTGCTCAGAACGGATGCACAAAAATATCAGCCATCGGGAGAAACTGGCAGCGGAGTCCACAGTCGCTTCAGATTTTGTGGTCCTTTTTAGGTATGAAAATCTTAGTGAAGAATATTTTAAAAGGTATAGGTGTGCACTGTTCACATTCAACTTTAGTACATCATAAATGATAGAGTTACAACTAAATGTCTCATAGAGGCCAGTTGTAGGCGTATAGACGGCATGCCAGTCCAGTGACTTGCTTCTAGGCTAGAGTGCGGCGTGATGTGTGTGTTGTATCGTTCTTACCACTTGAGGATGTCAGTTAAGGGTGTTCAAGTGTGATAAAATCATAATTTTATATTTTTATGAAATATCGCTAGTTTTATAGACGATGCATGTGAGTGCAGTTTCCTCTTACAAAACAATTTTAGCTGGCATAGTTTTCTCATAACGCTGCGTCAAAGTCAGAATTTGCTTGTTATGCTGCCATGCAAATAGTGAAAACCAATCGATCTACTTAAACGAAAAAATTCGCTGTGAATTTACATCCCATTAGCTATGCAATGAGACATTAAAAAATCCACAATGCCATATTTTGAATATTTTGAAAAATCACAAATTACAGAAAACCGTTACAAATTTCAACATTTTTATAAAAAATATAAAACTATTTCGCGGGATGTTTCTTAATGTTTTATTACGTAGCCCATGGCATATTATTTCACTGTGAATTTTTTTCCCTTACATAAGTCAACTGGTTTTCACTATTTGTATGGCAGCAGATAATGCAAATGTTTGTAGGCAATCGAATGTCTAAAAAGAAAAAAAAAGTGAATATAAGGGGAAAAAAATGACATTATTCGGGTTTCGTCACTCAGGTCCTTTAAGGTTTAGGAGAAAAGTAGATTCTAGCATCAGTATTTAAAAATTCTGGTTTTCGACTCATGCAATGATATGCTGGTTCTGAATTCATCTGCGTGTTACTGGACTACAACGAGCGCGATCAAGATTAGTAAGAGCATGGATTATATGGTCCACTCTGGCTCTCTCGCTACTTGACCCATAGCCTCTATGAAAAAGGCGTTCTACTTGCGTCTTTCTTCCTTTGATGACTATTGCAATGGAATTCGAAAGCATTGGTAACTGTTGTAAAACATTTGTAGATGTGCCAGTAGTAATTGTTCATATAAACTACAAAATCAGGTATAGTGATGATGCAATTTACTGTTACTATCACAGCTGTTCCTTTAAAGTTTATTTTTAAACAGTTACTGAATTTTAGAATAATTAAATTATACATTTTTGCAGCACTAAACACTTTATTTGTTGATTGTTTATAAATATTAAATAAATAAAGCAAAGTTACGCGTCCGAATATGATAATTTGCTTAATGTATGAATTACTGAAATTTTTTGAGCGTATGAAAGAAACGAATGCAAGCAAAATCTAGCTAAATGTTAATGGTTACAGATTGAAAAACGGAGTAGGTCATTCCAACATCGGGAATACATTAATAAACAATTTACTAGTCAGTTACTTGGAAACATTCTTGTCATGTCGGTAACTGTTAAAATGTGTAATTGCATTGTAAATGTAAAACAATTTTGTAAGTCAAATCTATTACTTACGTTATGTAACGCTCATTTCTACTTGGCAATATCCTACCAGTGGCGGATTAAAAAAAAGGGGGGGTTGATAGGGGCGACCGCCCCCCCTATACCCGAAAAATAATTCAAAAAATTTAGAGTTTGCACTATGTACAAATTAAAAATTTGAAATAGTTCAATAGAGACATCAACAGTATTATGCAAGACTTCAAGTTAAATGATCTAGCGAGAACTCACTTTTTAGAAAAAAGTGAAAATTTTCTCCTCTGATTCATTAAAACGCAATTCAGTTCTTAGGCAAACTGTTGGCAGGCAGTTGACTGGATTATGTGAGACAAGGTGGGTTGAGAGCACGGTCGTAGAAGAACAGGTCTGGACACTCGCCTGGATATTTGACCCCCTTGTTGTTTGGCTGTAGTTAACCAAGTTGCCGAGAATATTGTGTTTTATTGGCGCTGATGTTAGGGCGGTCGGACTAAACTCCGCCCACTTCCTTTCCGCTAAGATAAACAATTTATCAAAACGTATTTTTTAAGAATTTATGAAATACTTTCTTTGCTCACAAATTTAAGAAAAGGCCCCAGCAATCTTTATTTACTTTATAAATTTAACAATGGAAAAAAGTGGACGGAGTTTGAGTCCGACCGCCCGGAAAACAGCGCCGAAAAGTACGACATTCTCGGTAACTTGTCGAACTACAGCCAAACAACAAGGGGGTCAAGCAAAATACATTGTTAGATAGGCGAGTGTCCAGACCTGTTCTTCTACGACCGTGGTTGAGAGGCATGACAGCGTCCTTCAATTCCGACAGTCTTTGCCAAAAATAGCAGATGCCCTGTCAGCTATCTCGGAATAGAGTAACGAAGCTCAATGTACTGCCATTTGTGAGACTGAATTTTTAGTGTGCTTAATATGTATTCCTGATATACTTGCAGTCACTCTACCCATCAGCAGATTATTTCAGAAAGAGACTTTGGCCGTGGTAATAGCCAATGACATGCTTAAAAACACTCTTTGCAGTTTAGATGTGAAACGAAGAGATGTGAGACTTGTTTCCATAATTTGATTGTTGAGGTCGAAGCTTTGCTGTTGACTTAGGGACAGAACTGAAAATGGCCAGAATAGCCAAAAGACAACAACACCGACCAAATATTTCTAAAGCAGGTGACATAGAAAAATATTTTAGAGTAACTTTGTTTATCCCTATCCTCGATAACATCGTCGAAAATCTCAAATCAAGGCTCTCGCCCATGACACTATAGCTGTACAGTCTAGGATTATGTATTCCGTCTGTTTTAATAGACAAGAGTGTTAATTCGGAAAAGATTTCTCGGGACGTTTTGAATATTGTACAAAATGACAAATTTATAGGATACGAAAAAGAGGTAGCAAGAAACATTTTAGAAAGTGAGCTGCAATAATGGCAGTTACAGTTACGTCGGGAACGTGATAAAGGATGTAGTCCAACAAGTGTGATGGATGCATATTTGAACTGTAACAGGGACCTGTTTCCAGCAATTAAATCACTACTTTAGGTGCTGGTTATATTGCCAGTTAGTGTGGCTGGTGCAGAACGATCTTTTTCTACGTTAAGACGCTTGAAGACGTGGCTGCGTTCACGGATGGGTGAGGAGCGCATGAATGGCTTAGTTTTACTGAATATACATAGTGACATTGATGTCAAAATGGGAAAAATTATTGACCGTTTTGCCAAATCAGGTAATCGTCGTCTAAATTTTGTAATTTAATGTGAGTTTCTTGAATTGTTTAATCGTTAGGAACATTTTATAGCATATAGTGAAGTAACTTATTTATAATTTATTTCATATTGGATACTTCCTAAAAATTAGATGCAAAGTCATGAATAATCTAACGTGATTATGCAGAGTTTGTGAGCTCTACATAAATTACTTTATGTCAGTTTAGTTTTTATTTGCAATGTTTTCTTTGAGATATGCAGAATCCATGCTTTAAACTGTAAAATATTTTCTTTTAAATTATTATTCGATGCTCGAAATTTTCATGAGATATGTTAGTGTTTCTTTAAGAGTGCTGCAAAGAAAACATAATTTCTTGATTCCTTTGTATGATATTGCACTTCATTTTGTATGTTTAGATCTAATGTTATTTTTCTGTTAAAACTGTTGTGAAAATGTATTTCTGTTTTTTATTACCAGTTTCCATGTCTAAAAGAACTCTTATGGGAGATTTGTAACTAAATCCGCCAAGAAACAGAAATATCAAGAAACACACAACATACAGTGGAACTGACAAAACGATTTCATCTAAAGATAAGCTTTTGACTGGTAACGAAAAATGTAGCTTATTTCAGCAGATTCTGTGTATTCCTGCCCCACGTAATTACTCGTCTATTTATTTTACGATTTTGCGAAGGAGAAGTTGTGTTGCCACACTAACAGTGTGTAGGTATTACATAACATAGTATAGGCTTACTGTATTTAAGGTTCGTATATATTTTTGCCTGTCTAATTTTAGTTCGTATTAACAGCGCGAATAACTGGTAACAGTTAGCCACGATAGGAACTCATTTGTAAATGTTTTTTTTTTGTTACGGTAATCTGTCCTCATCATTTGTTCGGCCCAGGGATATAGCCAGGCGATGGGTGTCCATGTAGACGCCTATTAAAGAAGTATTTATGTTAAATTCTCCACTGGTGTAGTGTTAATAAAACTGCTTGAATAGCAGCATTTTGCACCTTCAAATCCAAGTTTTCTCCGGGGGAGGACCCCCCGTTTTAATGAGGGTATCAGTATAATTCGCCCCCTAAAACCTTGGTAAGGATCCGCCACTGTATCCTGCAAAGAAACTTCAGTGTAAAAGAGCCTCGTGAAGTAAGTGATGTTTTTAAATAAAAATCGTTAGTTACCGTAGTAGATAATTCGTTACTTCTCCGGGAATCTATATGCAGAGTGGGGAATGGTGCCAATACGTAAACACACACCACGTGAAGTTAAATTACTCTTTTGACTGTTACCGACCACTACCACATCGCTATCACGAGGCATAAAGCGACCAGCTTTACATCAAATTCTTACTTCTGTTGCGGTATCAGAATTGTTTTAGTAACTTTCAAGCACAAACAACTATAACTTTCACCCTAATATTTTCTACGTTAAGTCTTCTATCGATCAGAGCAATGTAAAATTGTCTGAGATGAACTGATACTTTGCAACTGACAGTGGTTTGAGCAAACACGTAGTAGTTCTAAACTGGATCACACGTGTCCTAGCCCAATTAACAATCATTGCATTATTATTAGATGTCAACTTCATGACCCGATGGTAAAATGCGTTGTATACGTAAATTTTTATTAAAGTTTCCTAAAAAATTTTCTTTTGCACAGCTATAAATTAACTATCCAACTATTGCGATATAATGTAAAGCAAAGTAAACAGCAAGCTTTGCAATCACAAATACACACCGCAGACAGAACAATTCAATCCGGGTACGTATAAGTATCCTGTATAGATGCATTTCACAATAAAATCTGTGAATAGACTTTAGAAAGTCAGCCCATACCAACACGAATAGTGACGCATTGCATTGCTACAAAATCTAACTTTGCTAAGTACAAAAATACATATACAGCATTTTACGTACTTAAATTGTGAATAAAAATATCTAACTCTATACTTTATATTTATTTATAACATACAAGTAATTAAATAAACCAATAATTTTAATAACTACTTACTTTTATGGTGGCGAATCTGGAAGTGTTCTTGTGGCCTAACGTGTCAATACGGAGACTATAGCGTATCTTAAACATTAACGCTGAACTGGTGCCTAAATTACCTTTCACTTAGACGACTTGCTTAAGAGGCTAAGTGGATATACGTACACGTTAGTTTCGTTCACACGTTCTTCACAGATAAACACCGGTAACAAAATACACTCGTAGCAAAAAAATTTTTTTTTGATAGTTATTAGACGAAATTACAAGATATTGAATTCAGGGAATTTCAGTCATGTCCGAAGTTTTTACGACTAAGTGTGCATAATCTGCCATTAAATCTGGGTGCATGAGCAACACACAGTCCTCTCTCAAGGCACACGAAACCATCTCTGAGAACACGGTGTTTGTAAGATACCGTCTCTTCGAACGATTTTAACGGTCTTTCTCCAAACAACAACGCATGATCCATTGCAAAAGATATTTGGATAACTTCTGAAGGAAACGTACCTCTTTGCATTATGCCACTAGAACAGTTGAAACGTGTCCTGAATGGTTGCAAGTCTAGTCTCAAGGCATATTACACTTTTAAACGTTGCTTGAGGAGTTAATCATGTGAGATTTAGCAGTTTTGCCGCTACAAAAAAATAGGTTTTGCCCATGGTATATTAACTCCCTCTGACCTAAAGTCTTCGTGTCTATAATTAAACGGTCGAGCTGAAGGTGCCAGAGAAATTTGACCTACTACTTTCCTCTTGTGTAGTTAATATGAATCGTGGAATCCAACAGTCATCCTGAAAAGTGTCGAAACTCTTTCAGTCGAAACAAAGTTCCCATCTTCAGCCGTTGCGAAGTTTTGAAATCTCTCATGTGAGAATGATTAAAACACAATATTACCATGTGCATACATACATGCGGCTGTGTCAAAGAAATACGCTCTGAAATAGTTGCATGACTATCTGCATTTTTTAAAAATAACTCTCATTGTATTGATATTTGGAAACGTACAGAAGCACAAGTTATGATTAATTAATGATTAATTTCTCAACATGTTTATAATACACTCTAAATCTGAATTAGTGAATACACACTGATTCGTGCCGATGGATGGAGCAGTTTCAACAAATTGAATTAGTGAGAAATCACTGTGAAATCTGTGACTACTCACTGATTCCGATAAAGAGTGCCAACATTCCACAAGTTAATTAGTGAATGCCCACAGATTTTCCAGTAATTTTTCACTGTTTCAATAAGTGAAAACTGTTCTTTAAAAACATCTGAAAAAAAAACTGTGAATAATCAGTGATTCCCTTGTGAGATGTTGGCTGTCTTACAGGAAATCAGTGAGAATTCACTAATTAAACAGTGACTATTTTCGCTGATTAAAATTGTTGAAACTGACCCATCCATCAGTGTGAATCAGTGTGTATTCACTAATTCAGATTTAGTGTGTAAGGAAATCAGTTATACGTTTGAGTCGAACCAGTTTGCTTCTTTTCCAGATAATATTTTTGAAGTTTCGAAAACTTTTAAATACAGTTCCTCTACAACAGATTCATGCATCTGACTCTCATAAAAGTGTAAAACTTTAGAAATATATTTCGTAACCACACAACGCTGTTCAACAAACTGAACCGTTTTTTGTGGACGTATGCCATTGCGAGAGAATAATGCCGAGTTGTAGAAAAACTCCACAGTAAAACAAATATACAACATACAGACAATTCCTGAAAGTAATATAGTGTCCGTATTTCTGCATTTCGGCAACATTCGCTCGCAACGGTGTGTGTTCACAAAATCGGTTCAGTTAATAATACCAACCCACTGCAAGAATTGATCAAAAATTAAGAAATGATGCTTAGTTATTTGAGAAACGCACGTGGAATATGGAAAAAAAAAATAAAGAACACAGTTTCTATGTTGTGTACACGCAGTGAGTAAAATGGAAGGGAGGTATTTGAGGTTAATGGTTGAACAAGTACCACACAGTAGTATAAAAGTATTTCCGAACAGTACGCAGTTCGTGTTAGCAAAATTAACGAATAATGAGCCATTTTCAACGGTGTTCTAGACATTTTAAATATTAATAAGAACATAAATAATGTATTCTTAAGTAGTGCACTGAACTAATTTTTAAGTAAGAAACTGGATGATTGAATATCATATCATTGAAACCTGTTCGTGAATAATGAAACACCAGTTAGCAAAAAGTGTTAAAATTGTGATTAATTTTAAAGAACGCGTGAATAAAACGTGCCTTTCTCACAAATTTCACTGATTACATGTACGTAATCTGCATGGGAAAACTAGCTTATGAGAAGCGGAATTTTTTAATTTGGGCTTGATTTGAAGTAATTACAGCCATTAGAAAATGTTACGATTGAAACGTCCGCGAAAACATTCGTCACATCATGGCTGCAGCTGTTACGTCATCAGCCAGTGCACCAGCCGGCATTTGGCGGGTCTGAAACAATATTTTTATTTCGGGCATATGGCTTATTAATTTAAACTGTTTTTTGGATCAATGTTTACTGCATATGTATTAATTCTACTCGCAAACCATGTTTGCAGTTCTTGAGATCCTGTAACTAACTAACAAATAAATGGTTTAGATTTGTGCACCGAGTCATTAATATTTGTGGGACCTATAAATGGTAGTCGCAAAACATTTTTAGTGAACAATAATTTAGTGATTTAATTGATAAATATGTTATGTAACAATTTGATGTTTATGTTATATAATGTCATAATACACAAACTCAACAAACATTTGTGAAAGTTGCTCTGACAGCACTGAGCTGCAGAATCCAAAGAACATTAAAACGTAAGAAACAGAAATTGGGGAAACAAATACTTAATTTTAAAAATAAGCAGCGGTTTTATCCATGCCATGATTAAAGCAATTTTTCTGACAACTTAGATATATTTTTAATGTTAGACACTAACTTTAGTAAAGAAGTTATGAACAATGTTTGAATTGAAGTCATTTGAAACGTAATGAAGGCTATCCAAAGCATGTTGTCGTTTAAAAATTATGTAAGAAAGATTCAAGTTTATTTCGTTACCGCAGCGAATCCAAGCCGTGAAAAATTCGAGGAGGAAGCCATGAAGATGTAAACAACAGTTACATATTGCCTGCCTTGACTTTTATGGTAGTCCAACCTGCTTTCAATGTGCACCAGTGTCACGAGGTACTAGTGTTCCCTGGTGGTCACTTATTCAAGTGCTAACCATGCTCGAAATTACTTTACCTCAGTGATCACAAGACCACCAGAGTATTTAGACTCGGTGCAGGCTGATGACGTACAACCTGTGTTCAGTCAGCACCGCGGTGGTAGCTGTTTTCATATATGTTATGGGTGTCGTGTAACTAAACGAAATATTTTAACAAAAATATTTCTACCATATTCATATTTTTCTTTGTGCTTTTACGTGGACTTATTTTTTAATGAATTTTATATTTCATGCAAGTAGCCCATCTTGAACTAAGGAAAATTACGAAATATGATACTATCGAAAAACTATTCACGCATTTGTGTTTTATAAAAATTGCAATAATTGAAGAAAATTGTCACTATAGTAAACATTTTTTGATACTAAGGAGTTTTATTGTGTGTTTTAAAATGTTTTGGCATATGGCCATAATATCTTATTTCCGGGTAAATCATTTAATTCGAGCAAGTAAGTTGGTTTTTGTTATTTATATATTTCTGGAAATTGGAAGTTTTGACGTTTACATGCCGCTAAAGGAAGACTATGAGAGCTTTAACATTTTACAAGTGGAAAATATAGTCACTCTTCTACACTTGTCGCACAAATATAAAATATAGTCACTCTTCTACACTTGTCGCACAAATATAAAATATAGTCACTCTTCTACACTTGTAGCATAAATATAAAATATAGTCACTCTTCTACATTTGTCGCACAAATATAAAATACAGTCACTCTTCTACACTTGTCGCACAAATATAAAATATAGTCACTCTTCTACACTTATACCACAAATATAAAATATAGTCACTCTTCTACAATTGTCGCACAAATATAAAATACAGTCACTCTTCTACACTTGTCGCACAAATATAAAATATAGTCACTCTTCTACACTTGTCGCACAAATATAAAATATAGTCACT
>PNEQ01131843.1:0-14496 GCA_003012365.1 Medauroidea extradentata
ATCATTAGAACTGTAGACTCAGATGTTGTGGTGCTATGTATATCATATGCTCAAGGATTGCCTGCAGAAAATGAACTGTGGCTGGCATTTGGAATGGGGAAACATTTTCGTTACCTAGCGGCCCATAGAATAGCAGCAGGAATAGGATCAGATAAATCACATGTGTTGCCCTTGTTCCACGCTCTTACAGGATGTGATACAGTGTCGTGTTTTGCCGGACACAGCAAAAAAAAAAAACGCCTGGTCAGTTTGGTCAGTGTTCCCTGAACTAACGCAGGCACTACTGAAGATATCATCAGCACCAACATTCCTACCCGACGATGCATTTGCTTGCATCGAACGATTTGTAACCTTACTCTACGACCGAACAAGTATGTGCTTGGACATAGATGAAGCAAGGAAGAAGATGTTCGTAAAGAAGAGCAACGTGCAGTTGATCCCACCTACAAGAGCTGCTTTAAAGGAACATGTGAAGAGAGCTACATATCAGGGAGCACATGTGTGGGGTCAAGTCATCATTTCCAAGCCAGTGCTTCCATCGCCTTGTCAATGGGGTTGGAGTGGAAATCCTAGTGTAGGCTACGAACCATTTTGGTCCACTTTGCCACATGCAGCCAAGACATGCAGAGAACTAATATCATGCCAATGCAGAAAGGGCTGTGGCAATCGATGTAGTTGCAAGAAAGTCCAACTTCCATGCACTGCTATGTGTTTTTGTGAAGGAGAGTGTTTACTTTAGTAAAATGGTTCGTACAGTAATTTAAAATGATTATTTAGATTCTAAGGAAAAAGTGCTTGTTCGTATTCTTCTAGAGACAAAACGATAGTAATATATTTGTATCAGATTGCATTATAAAATATTTAATCACAAGAAAGAGCTGCTAAACTTGCTTTGTCTTACAGCGTTCTCCCCATTGAACACCATTTTGAAAAATGGCTGCCATTGCTTTCAGAGGCTAGATCGCGTGTGCCCCAATATCCATATCTTTTAGCAATATAAAGAGGTATCTCTGTTCCAAATTTCATGCTTTTATCACAAAGTGCACAATTACTATCAATTTTGAGGCTTATCCGCCCCACTATTGCCCCTCCCCCCTCCTTCACTCTTTCTTTCTATCTCTCTCTCCAATCTTTTTCCCCCGCCTTCTCCGGCACACTTGTAACTAAATATTTAGTGTAATAATGTATTAAGAGATGCCAATAATATTCAACAGTAACAAGGTTATTTATGTATTTTAGTGATGTTAAAATGTAAAATTTTATTTTGTGTAATAAATGTAGGTCGTTAATAGCGGACTCACGCATTCGCGGGAAGTAGGGTGCCTCTCTCTGATTGGCTGAGAAGAACTTCATCACCTCCTTGTGCTCGGTGGTGGGGAAGAGACGCGAGGGGCGAACGGGCGAGGCTAACAGAGGAGTACGCGGGAAGCTGGAGAGACGGGATTATGTAAGCAAGCAAGCAACACCTGTTTAACGCCGGTGGGAAAGGGATAATTTCTTCGTCGCCGTCAAACTGCGGTGCGGTGGACAGCGTACTTAGGGGTCACCAGTCGAGTGGACTTCCGGGTAGTCGCGGCCGTTTCTCAAATAACTCTACTCCGTCAATTATCTTTTTAACACTGGAGAATATACTTAATTGTTTCGCTAACATAAGTCAAAGTAGTTCAACGTCAACGAGATCTGCAACCCGAGGTGCGTGGGTTCGTCGGCAATTGTTTTATAATCAGAAATGTGAGTTTTCTTTAGCTAGCTGGGCACATCATCTTAATCCATTTTAACCATCGTAGATACGGATAGAAGGAGAATAAAGACAGTAAAATAAACATAAACGTAGCAAAGAAACAGCTCAGCTGTACACAGTCATAAAAATATTTCATGCACAGTGCTCAAGAAAAGACAAAATCACATAAAACAAAAAATACTGAAATGTTCAAGATTAAATAAATATAGGATAATATTGGTGCATAAGTTAAAAGTTAAAAGCCTGGTTTTACAAGAATTTCAAAACCAACATAGAAAAACAAAACAAGTGTAATTTTCGTAAATAGTTTATAAAAACTTTCTAAGTAATATTTTGCCAGAGAGATGAATTTCTTTAGAACTACCCCTTGCACCAGAATTGGAATTACAAAATTATGTCGTTTAACCAGAAACTCATCATACTAATGATAAATTTACTACAGGTGTCACACCAATGATAAACTATGCTTTAAAATTTACTGGAAAATTTGTTTGAAGAATTAAAATTTTTAATGTTTCATTAATATGTCTTTTGATAAAATATTTCAAGTAAGATGGCTGTTGGTCAAATTTTAAAACTATACAATCTGAGAAAATATTTTTGTTGCACAGTTGGGCGTATTGTTGCACTAACAACAAAACTGCACTTGAGCAGCCGACCTCTGGACTTACTGAAATGGCGAGTTCTCCGCTCCTCCTCACATTTCTTAACTTACCGGTTGTTTTTAAGAAATGAAAACAATAATTTTGTATTTTATGTCTGCAATTTTTAAATTCATGTCAAGTAGTTCATTACAGACCTACTGTATTTTCAAACATGCAGTAACATTTAAAATACTGTATGGCCACAGAACATTTACACAGTGAATTCCTTAAGGGCGTGGTCAACCGCAATTTTCATCACTATTTTTCATTTGTACCACATATTTTTTTTTATTTTACACACAAAATGTGACTAAATATGGCTCTTATGAAATATTTTTATCTCTCATAGTTTTCGCGTAACAGCTTGTTAAAGTCATATTTTGCATGTTTCAGTTTTTACGACTACACTAAAACCAACTGATATACCAAACTCAAAAAAATCACAGCGGATAAGGACATTGCAGGCTACAATGACATGCTCATAAAATTAAAGAATAAAAGTTATTTGAATTTTAAAAAAATACTGAAACTGAAAATAAATTTTTTTTAAAAATTCAATAATTTTTTTTAAATACAAATAATTTTCATTCTTTAATTTTATGAGCATGTCATTGTAGCCTGCAATGTCTTTATCCACTGTGATTTTTTTTAGTTTGGTATATAATCAGTTGGTTTTAGTGTAGTCATTAAAACGGAAACATGCGAAATATGACTTTAACAAGCCATTATGCGAAAACTGACATAGAAAAAAATTTCTTAAGGGCCAAATTTAGTCACATTTTTTGTCTAAAATAAGAAAAAAAATATCTGGTACAAATACAAAATAAAATAATGAGGATGAAAATTGCTGTAAACCGCACCCTTAAGAAGAGTCTTCACCGGTTTCAAATGTCCACATTTGACATGTGGGAAACCGGTGCAATAAGAGCTAGAGTACCATGCTCAACGGGAAACATACCACCTCTAATCACAGCTCATCAAACTGGTGTGCAAGGTTTTCACTGTAGTCTTTTTCTTATGGGACTTTAAACTGTGACCCTAGAATTTTATTTTTGGATAGTATGACGTAAAAGTAAACACATGCCTCACACGTTGCACTTTATGTATTCCGGTGGTATTTTTGGAGTTACAGCAGTCTAAAACAGCTGTTTTTTTAGCAATTTTGAGAGGCTCG
Source organism: Medauroidea extradentata (assembly GCA_003012365.1). Classification (NCBI taxonomy): domain Eukaryota; kingdom Metazoa; phylum Arthropoda; class Insecta; order Phasmatodea; family Phasmatidae; genus Medauroidea; species Medauroidea extradentata. Next base: position 3,560 of record PNEQ01131843.1, read on the forward strand.
AAAATCCTGTTTCTAACAAGCGCGCAGAAATTTAAAAACACAGAAGCAGCATAGTTCCAAGTGTGTATTCTTTTCATAGATAAATCTTATATGGAAGTTAAGCAGTTTCACGTAAAAAAATAATATGTGTGACATGCTACAACACAGTCCGTGTGCCAGTCAAGAAATTCTATTAAATCTAAAGCATAAAATTAGGTAAAAAATTTCATTAAAATGAGTTGTCTCATTTAGGCATTACATAGTAAATAACATATAGCTGGTCTGTGTCACTATTTAGTGGTAAGAATCCTTATAAATGTAGTAATTTAACACGTCTTCACAGTTGCGCTATCGAAACTTTTGAATTGTACTTCATTTAGCATGGAACAAATTAAGTAAAATTATTGTTTAAAACAGACTAGAATCAAGAATACCATTATTTTTTAAATCTGCAGAGGTGCTGCCTGGACATGTGGACGACGAAGGTGCGCTCGTGGGTTATTTTACAAACAGACATTAGCACGAAGCACTATCTATGTATTTCTTCCCTACTTAAGCTTGGTTGCTTCAACCCCCACACCCAACACATGCATGACGTTAGACCTTGGCAGTTAGTGTGTTAGTTTGGCCAGTCCTACTCTTTTACTGTAGCCTGGAGAGAGAGGTTCTTCGTGCAAACTCATGTAAGTGCACTCCATTTTTATAGTTGTCAGAACATGTCCCCCACCCCCATGACTCGTGTGGCAGCCTACTCCTTTACTGTAGCCTGGAGAGAGAGGTTCTTCGTGCAAACCCATGTGTAATTTAATTTAAATGCTTGTAGTTTTTTTCAAAATTATTTGTTTAGTCAACCAGTATCATAATTGAATTTGAAGAAATTATCACCCAGTAATTAAATACTTTCTATGTCAGTTTGTGAGTTTTTGATTTTTCTCACCTATGGTCTTTAATTTTCAGGGCTTTTGAATTACTGTTGTTGGTCACAGCAATATATCTCTCAGTGTGCGTTTGGTCTTTGTCGATTAGAGACTCTTTATGAAATGTTTGCATCTACTAGCATTTGTGATACAAGAAACTGATCATGCAGACATGACAAATATTCCCAGAGCATGAATTTGTTGCTGTGCTAAATAAAGTGCACAAGTCAGCAATAGGTTCAATGTACTTCTGTTTTAAGCACATTTGGTTTATTTATTTTTCTAAATAAATGCAACTGAAAATTCCTTATTGCAGTTATCAGTCTGACAGAGGTGACTAGCAATACAATGGTGCACTTGATGTCTGAAACTAATGTACCTGAACGTAAAAATAATGCATTGTGAATGCAGTATTAATTCATTAACTCAACTAATGTCTAGCCAGTTTAAATGTCCATTGTATGGAAATATTTATGGTTGTATCTTTGATGACAGCTACCGCTTTTCTTCAATTGTTTACGTATTTATTATCTTGTGCCGCAGGTTTGAATTTGGCATTTAATGAAAACAATGCATACTTCGTTATGCATTTTGCTTAGTAATTGGCTATGCTAGTTGTAAATTCAATGAAATGGCATTTTGCGTCGATTGTTTGTCAATGCGCAGTTATTTAAGTCCTTCGCTACGGGATAAAAATTTTCACTAGGCTGTGCAAATATAGTGCAAAATTTTTTTTTTTTCAAACTCTATTTTTTTGTAAATAGTTTATTTTTGGTTAATTTCAACCGAGAAAATAATGCATCTAGTGTTTGCAGAGTCATTTAATTCTGTGTTCAACTAGATGAAGTTTAGCAATGTTATGTACGTTCAACCATAGTCTAATGTTGCGGCGAAAGAGTTGCATGAAATAATATTGTCAATATTCTCTGCCAAATGGTTCAGCCATTTGTCCTTGCTTTTAATTTTGAGGTTTTCAAGTTCTGTCGATTTTGAATATGTAATTGTATCAGAAAAGAAAAATGTATATAAATGTAATTTACATTTTATGTCTTGCTATTATACACATGTAATACTACCCTGTCTGTATCAAACGTAGGAAGACCTTGATATGAAAATAATCTGATTGTAAGGAAAAAATTTGTTAATATATAAATTTTAAAGTTGTTTGTCGGAGAAATGGTTAAAACTACTACTGATTTTGACAAAAAGAGAGAATGTAAATAAATGCTCATATAGCTTTGCACCCTAAAAGGAATAGCCCAAAAAGTAGTTTTATAATAATAAGCCATCCTACATTCTAACAGCACAGCAAGTCTTTTATGAAGAACACAATCAAAGTACCAAATGGAGGAGCACGTCATCTGGAGTGAAGACTCATTATTCTTCCTATTTGTTGTACTTTAACAAATTTATAAAACTTTTGATTTTTTCAAATGCATCTAGTGGTAAGCAAATGTAATTTTTACACCTAACAGTGTTTTAATTTTTAAATAAATATTGAGCTGCGCAGTTACAGATGATGACAATGGAAGAGGTGGATGGAGAATTTAAGTATTTGCAGACTTCATTCAAACACTTAAGGGTTCGGTTCGTTTTTGGACTCAATCTGTTTGATCTGCCCTTAAAAAACTTATTCAATGATTAACTAGCAGCAAATAATCTAAGCCATAGGAAGGACCTACCCTATATACCGTGGCGCTTCCTACAAATTTTTCACATTCTACGTACGCGACTTAAATAGTAAAAAAATTCTAATATCGTAACTACATTTTCACTCAAAATGCAGCCAAAACACACAAATAAAAGTTCTAAAGTAGCATGTTTGTACATATATGGAGTTTTCGAACCTATTATGCCAAAAAATATAGTTTATTTGCAATATTCTGCCATAAAATTGCTTGAAATTTCATCAGTTTTCTCTACTAGGCGAGATGATAAGTTTTAGATGTTGCTCCTTCACGCCTAGGAGTTACAGTAAACATTTTTTGCAGCCTGTTATTTTACACGAATTATAACGTACTTCATGACAAATAATAAATTAATATCAACTTAAAAATACAAAGTAAAATAGAAGTGAAATTATTTTTAATTTTTAAACACCATACTTTATAACCGAGCCCTTTACCAAACCATATGGCAGAGAAGTAAAATGAACTCGTACACGAAAATTTCAAAACTTGATTTTAGGATATTACCCCAGGTGTTTATGCTATTGATGTACCACATTTTAACTTGTTTTTTAAATTTTACATAATTTTTTGTTTGCTTGATAGTTTCATGGAGTTGGTTGAATAGTTTGAGACCAATATACGAGAAAGAAGAGTAACCATAGTTGGTGTTTATGTGTTTGAGGTGAAAGTCATTATGTCTTCTAGTGAAGTGTAGATGAGACTGTCCGGTTTTGAGCTTATGTTTGGATACCATTTGATGCACTGTGTTAGTTATATTTAGTAGATAAAGGCCTCTGATGGGCAGTATCTTGGTTTAGTATAAATGTCTAGTGTATTATGGTACTTGGAGAGACCTAAAGCTAATTTCAAGGCTTTATTTTGAGCTGTTTGCAAAGGATTTATAACACATTGTTTAGCAGAGCCCCAAACTAGGCTTTGGTATTGGAGATGGCTGTGTATGAGAGAGAAATATATCAGCATTTTAATTTTACTAGGCACTCCATGTTCATGTAATCTTCTTAGTGCTCCTATAGCAGAAAGTATCTTGTTTAGTATATGGTTACAATGTTCAGTCCAGGCAAGTTGTTTGTCTAGTATGAGTCCCAGGTACTTTAAGTTGTTAGATTCATTGATGATTGTGTTTTGGAAGGTCAGCAAGTGGGTGGGATTCTCTTTATATCTAGGGGATCTGAAGATGACGTAGGAAGTTTTTTTTGCATTAAACATTAATTTATTGAGTCTGAAGAACTCTCCGACAGTGTTTAAATCCTCTTGCATGAGTGTTAGTGTCCTGTCCAGATTACCACACTGGTTATAGAAAATGATTGCATCATCAGCGTATAATTGTAGCTCTCCATTAAGTTTCAGGTGAAACATGTCATTTATGTATACCAGGAAAAAAAGAGGACCAAGAACACTGCCTTGTGGTACACCTTTAACTGTTTGATAGTAATTACTCTGGACATTGTTAATTGTTACATATTGAGTTCTATTTGTTAAGTAGCTCTCGATTAATTGTAAGGATGTGTAGAGTCTTGTAAAAGTCTACACAAAAATGGCTTTCGGAGTAAAATTTTACGTGAATATTTTAGTGATTCTTTACATATTAACATGTTATGTACGGTATCGAAGGATGACTAATGTTTTAGTGTGAATCTTACGCCACAATCACATTTCACGTGATATTCTCTCAGTTGAGATCTGAGAAACAAGTAGGCTATAAATAGGGCCGTGAAATGGTGCAAAGCATTAGCTACACGTAAGTCTAGTAGATTTGTATTAAACACATATTCTGTAGCACAATTCACCACCACGATAATATCCACCGTACTACACGCTTAAAGGCTTCAACACCAACATGTTGTGGCTGCTAGACGTTTTGTAATTCCTAAATTAAAAAACGACAACGTAAACAACGTAACTGGCCTTGCCTCGACTAGGAAAATGTGACTTCCCGCCAAGCGAATTTCACCAAGGGACGTCAAGTCAATCACAGAACGTTCTCATCCCGTTTGAAAATTTCTGAAATTCTTACACTTACTGCAACTTTTTTTTTTACATGTTATGTATTGTTTTAAGTCTCTGGATTAAGTACACATGTTATTTAGCAATAACTAAAAGTGTTGGTAACGTTTTTAGTTAAATACCCGACACATGCATGTTCCCCATTCCAAACCTTTAGGTAACAATCAACACATAAGTATACCTACTTTTACATCCACTTAACAACTAGGTCTTAGATTATTATTATTATATTTATGTCAGTAGGCTACCTAGAAATTTTACTATCTACTTATTTAAATATTATCTGTGGGGTTGGTGGAATCAATTGTTAACGGCATCAGACCATAGAGGTAATATATAGTAGAGGGAACATGACGTCACAATAGTGTGTCCAACATGGTCTCGAGAGTTTGGTGTCATTTATTTATGTTTTCTATTCGTAAAAATGCAGTCGTGTTGTTTTAAACTCATGGCGTACCTTCCAGAATATATATTTAGACATGTGGTGTCACCAAGATCTCAGTTCAAAACCTTATAGTAAGTATGTAGCTAATATTTACTTTTTACTAAAAACAGCTGGGTTAAGGAAAACAGTAACGAGGCAAACATTGTTTACATTTGTCGTTCTGAAATTTCTACGCAATTATACTATGTGATAATATGGTAGTATGTTCTCCTTAGTTAATATATTCATAAGGTACCAAAATAACCCAACATAGTTGTGATTACTAAGCAATTATAATTTAGGCTCTCATGTTATTTGAAATTTCCCGCGCATATTTCACTAGTCACGTGACACATGTTCAACACACAATTTAGTATGCAGCTGTATAGAGGATACTCCCTCTACCCTATATTTACTCTAAGTATCAGACCAAGTTCCAAACAAGAAAGACTGTTCAGTAGTGAAGTGCCAGCACCATTTCTTGATGATAATAATAATAGTAATAACAACAACTTGCAATTGTGCAATCGCCCAGTGGCAAGCTATAACCTCCTCCTCACTCACCTACCAATCCCCTCCTAAATCATCAAACCCACTTCAGAGTCACCAACTCCTCCGAAAGTACCTAAATTCCATTCCCTCACCAACCTACTAAGAATAGACTGCCTGCCATATTCTATTACGCTCATCAACTGGATCTTCTTGCCGTTATTCCCTCTTCCTCTACATTCTGCCTTAGCAGGCAGCCTAACATACTCTAGCCTCCACCTCCATTAAAAATTGTATACATCTTTATTAGACTTTCCACATTTCTCCTTTTCTTCAATGAGCTCCACCCCAGTTCCTTCAGCATCACAGATGGCTCAAAGTTACCTTCGTCCTCACCAGCCTACCTTTACCTTCTCCATCTATCCTTCACCCACCTTGTTGAATAGACTAGTATCATGACCTGTATTTCTAAGACAGTGTTAAGCTGGATTCACAACCACCATGTAGCGTACATGCATACATACATGTAAAAGCAGAAACACTCCTCGTGTACATACGTAATAGAGATCATCAACTTTATACGTTGTACATACGTACGCTGAGTGCTGGTTGTGAATGCAGCATGTGCAAAAGTAAGACTCGAGAAGACTCAAATATTAATTAATTTTGAGAAATTATTTATTTTGTTGTCATAAGTTATTTAATTAGCTTAAAAAAATATAAATAAAGTACGATCATCTATTACCAGCATCTTGTTATCACAAACAATTTCAACCCATGTCCAAATCATATACTGTTGTGAATCCAATATATAATACTTAACGCACGTGCATGTGTTCATACGTACGTCACGTGTTGTGAAACTGTCTTTAATGATAGTCTTATCACAAAATAAAAATACTATTCTCCTTTCACTCTTACCACAGTTTTATAACAAACCAAGGTAATTATAAACAAACATGTTCAGTGGCTACCTACCGCCGTGCAATGTAATCGTGCAAAAGAAATAGATATTTGATATCTGTCATATACATATAAATTTACCACTCCATCACATTACAAGAAAACTTTACTAACAAATATACAACATTATCACATGTTGCAAACACACTCTACAACACTATACATTTGTTAGGCCTACAGTAATTATAGTTAGCAGACATGTCCGTACAGTTGATTCACAAGGTATTTAACGATTGACGCACTGTAGAATGTACACGTTTCTTGGTACACTTGCCAAAATTTAGAGATGCATGACAAACTGAATGTACCAACAGTTCAGTTCAGTAATAATTACCACTGTAAAAATAAGTCGGAATTATTACAAACAAATCTACTAATGCTTATTTTCTCAAAGACTTTTGGACACTAACAACTCAATATTGTTTGGGAATAGTTTTCCCGTTCCATTTCGTTCACACCAAAATTCCTTAATCTTCCGTTCAATCCTCTTGTCCGAAATACATGGTCAACAGACTTGCATATTAGGTTATGATATGACGTTGGACATCAACAGTGAAACTGTGTTGCATGATTTTTGAAATGTGGATATGTCTGCATAATTAAAGAAACTGTGGTGATATTTATAAGGCACGAATAAAAACATTCTTTATAAAACAAAACAAATGTGTGACATGAATTGCCAACAGATTGTTTGGTGATTTACCAAATATGATTTTTCCAGAAAGTGGGACAAAATAATTCCAAAAAGACTTTACAGCACGTTTGATCATTCATTTTGTTGACAACTTTCTTTCTACAAAGAGTACAAAATTTTTGTTATACGCCAGCACCAGAATACTTGAATATGATTGTTAATCATGGATTGATAAATACAACTGAATTTTGAAATATGTGGCAATTCCACATGAAGTAAATATTTTTTTCCTTGTTATTATGCAATTTTCATTTACGTATGTCGATAACATGTACAAAATTTTCACGCAGCATTATTTTAATAGATAGCGCGTCACTGTTGTTTTCTACGATACCAACTTTACACAGTTTCGTCGGTTGGAAATAGTATGTTGGTGCACCGAAAAAATTGAGCCAATTAGAAGCTAGCAAAATGCAATGATATGATGTTTGTTTAATTCAAAACTCGGGTTAGAGTGAACAGAGAATATCAGAAGCTACAAACTTAAGCTTTTTCATTGTTGTTATTGTACCAGATCTCTGGAAGTAGGTACAGGATTTTTGGCAAAGCCACATGAATTTAGGACACCGGTTTAGAAAAGGCTGTATTGCACGTACAGTGTAGGCTAATTAGTTTGTACTTTAATTAAATAACTATAAATGCAATTACATGTGATGATTCGAGGATCATCATCATCATATAATATAAATAATGCTGGGAAGCTGTATAATTATGGTTTCCATACCATAACTTTGAGAATGCAAGCACATACACAAAGCTATGAGAAAATTGACACATTTGGTTTATATAAACTAAAAGTGCATTATTTTAAAAATGTATTTTCTTTGAATAACATTTATATATTTGGAATAAGTAAACATGTTACTTACGTCCACATTAAGAAATTAGCCTAACTAAAATTTCAGTATTTAGCCAAATATCAACCTAACACCACAAAATTAAATTTAAAAAATATATAGGCATAACTGATTTCCCTAATGGCAAAACATATATACATAGCATGAAAGATTTAATGACTACTGAAACGTTCAGCATCTTTATAGTCTTCCCTATACTAAGCTTTGACTACACTACACTTTACATGCCCTTTATGACTGAAAAGCTTTTGGTTAAGCCTACTAAAATTCTACTTTGAAACTCATTTATGGCCAATTTGAATACATATCTAACCAACATACATTGCCTATTCATTACTCAAAACTCCTTTGAGCCAGTGATGCAATTTCAATCCCACAAAACATTAAGGATTCTACAAAAAAAAAAAAAGTACACAGTACAAAAAAACCATTCAGTACCAAACTGTAAACATCCTACTGAGTGATCACTTGTGACGACACAAACACAAACATGGCTTGTATACTTACCAGAATGTGCTTATTAATCCCGAATTCTTAAAATAATACACAGCTACCACACGATAAATTTTCATCCACACACACACACACAAAATTTAAGCTAGGCTAAACTCCAACACAACAGAGAAGGAAAAAGACTTCATGATTACACCACGTTACCAACGCTTGAGTAAAAAAAAACATTAAAGAAACGTTCCTGCGTACATAAATTTCCTCTTCATTATTTAAAAATTATTGTGCCCTATAATTTTTACAAATATATGTATATATATATATATAAGTATCTAAATATTTATACAAGGAAAAAAGCCACTGAAATATTCAGTAGGTTTAATTTTTTTTTAATTTAAACTTTCTTCTCGCAATTGGGCCTCAGCCCTGTGGCAAGGATTTGCTTAACCTACCTCTTCTCAATTTTCCGACCCCATCAACCAAGAAAAGGCTCCAACAATCTTTATTTACTTTATAAATTTAACAATGGACAAAAGTGGACGGTGTTTGAGTCCGACCGCCCGGAAATCAGCGCCAAAAAGTACGGCATTCTCGGTAACTTGACGAACTACTGCCAAACAACAAGGGGGTCAAGCAAAATACATTGTTAGATAGGCGAATTTCCAGACCTGTGTTCTTCTACGACCGTGCGCTAGAATGAACCAAAATGCAAACTGGCTGTCATTGGACACGTTGCACATGATGTAACTCACTAACCAAAAAACTGCGACGTTTCGAATATAGCGTTTTTTTAAATACTGTATTTCACAAATTTGAAATATCAACATAGAATTATTATATCCTGTTAAAGAACTGCAAGGTCGCGGCATATATTACAGATACGTGCTGGATTTCAAAGAAAATTAGCAAATTCTTTTGTGCGACAAGAAGTGTTATGTGTAAATCCAGGGGTAGCCGTGCTAGTATACTGCCCAGTAAACACTTGAAGTCAATGTATTTGTGCCCTTGTTACAACGATTGTAGCCCATTAACATTGTTGCCAACATAAGAACAAATGTATTTTACTTAAAGTTTGAAGAGCGATAAAGTAAAAATTATTTATAGAATAGCAAATGTATAGTGTTTATCTCAGTCTGCATTGATTAGAGAACAAAATTGTTAAATAAAATTAAAATTCAACAACAGAACTGCATTTTGAAACACATTTCTGTGAGTACCGACATCGCCAACTGTTTGTGCATGGAAACCATTGTTGAACTAAGTTTGAGGTGTTGGTGGTGAGAGCAAATGGGGGTTGGGACGTCTTACTTACGCCCTGGAGGGTGCCATCTGCTGCTGGTGACGGCCGTAGGTCTACAGCTCGTGTGGCGAATCCCCACTGTCTCCTCCACGTCGAGATGTATGTTGTTGCAAGGCTGTAAAGTGGCTGGTTGTTGGGACTATCTCCCAGAGGACCGTGGAATATCCGTGGCCAAATAACTTACCGGCGTGAATATATTTCACCACTTATTTATTGTGTTGTTATTGGCATACTGTATATCTCACGAACGTGCCTTAAGCGGTCCCCACGTGTATAGCCGGTGGGTGGCTAACACGGTAAATGTGAACACTAGTTACGCGATGGTGAAGTTACATTGTATAAATAAATCCCTGAGTGGAAGACCGTGCAGGGATGGGGTTGGCTCTACTTCTAGACGATTAAATTAGTGTTACATTAAAAGGTTCCTGAAAAACGAGATGAAATCACTTTACAGCTACATGATACAGTGATGGTCCAGGAGCCGCAAATTACGTGGCCTACCTCCTACATGCCCGAGACAACACTGAGGAACAATGGCACCTCCTCCCGCTAGTAGCTGAGAGCGCCCGCCAAAACTATGCACATGACTGCTTTAAGCACATTGTGTTGAAGCTGAGTACGTATAAAGACACTAATAATTGCATGAGACACTTGTGAGCCCTTAAAGACCTTAACATAATTGAATTTGTTGGAATGGAATAAATAAACATGCTTAGGGAAATTAATTTAACTGTGCCTTCTGCTCCGGTTGGCTTAAGCTGTCTCTCTAAGTTCGAGCTGGCACTGCTTATTATACTAAAACATGTAAAATACTTTGATATAATACATTAATCACTATTATCATTTTAAATATAAAAGTTTTTAACACGTTGCAGGTTCATTGTGGTTGTCAGGTTGACGCGGGTCGTCCCTGACCTCCCCTGATCTGAGCCCGTCGTGCGCATCAAGCCCAGCGGCTTGCGCATATTTTAACACACCCGCCCACGTGCGCGACGAGGTAGCGGCGCCTAGACGCCGCCCCCGCGACGTCGAGTGGACGTAATATGTGCCTCGGACCCAGAAAACGACCATCCATTGGTAGGAAAGTGCCCCCTTGACGGAAACTCTCAGTAATTGACAACAAACACAACTCTCTTGTTTTAGCACCCCAGTGCTATTCCCGTCAGGGG
>PNEQ01131849.1:0-16744 GCA_003012365.1 Medauroidea extradentata
AAACCTGTAAATTTATACCGCAAAATTATATAAACACAATATTTTATGGACAAAAATAAGTAATACTTCCATATACCGCAATGTTAATCTGTCCCCACATGCGACTTCAGCGCACCTAGCGGCAGAAATTTTCCCTGTGCCAAACTCTCCCATAAGAAAACACATTTTCTTTCTAACCTGTAGTAGAAATAACCTTAACATGGGTAAAGTAATGCGAACACGAAATTATGTATTACACTTACAGATATGACACAGTATATGCCGCAAAATACAAAGAGGCCTTGATCTCTCGGAACCAAGTAAGTGCAAAACTTCAATACAATCGTTGTACAAAATACAAATTTTCCACCCCCACAACACAAACGACAAAAAAATAAAAAAAATTACATATATTAATGTTGTCCAGAAAGAGGAAAAAGTATTAACAATGTCCTAAACGCGGAGTGTTCTCTTTCATACTGTAGGCTAGAATTAACTTGCCTGTAGTTTGAGTATTATTGACTGTTACGTGTTTTTTTGTACTCTTATATACGTCAGTGTAAGTCTCGAATAAAAGTTGTAAAGTCTTCACTTTCTCCACTATTAGTGATGTCACATTTCGACGCAACGAAATTAATTTTTCTTCGTATTCAATGTGCAGAAAATTAGAAAAGAAATGTATGTACCTAATGTGTTTCACCCAATCCCCGAATTAGCCCACTGACCGAATACTCGCAACGTGTTGTGGGTATGTCTCAATACGCTGCACGACGCGTTCTCGGTATTATATTGTAGCCACTGGGCACATGGAAATACAACGCATTGTGGGTATTGGAATATCCACAGTAGTCGAAGCAATGCTATTTTTCACATTGTGAACAGTACAAAGTGCGCAGAATGCGTTGTGGACATTGTTGTTTCAACCACAACGCGTTACGGTTTTTTTTTTATTTACCCGCAACGCGTATTGAGAATTTTTTATTTACCCATAACCTAACATAACTTTACCATCTGACATAGCAGTTGAGAGTCACTGGTGTTTACCTGAAAGTGCAAGGAACACGTTGTGGGTAGATGCAACCTACCTAGAAAACATTGTGCACATTATGACATGCCCACAACCCGTTGCAGATGAAAATTTGGGTCGTTGGACAAACTCAGGGAATTGCAAGTAGCATTTACAAGTTTACATTAAGAAATACCTTTTAGAGTTTTAAAAATAAAATTGTTTTACATGTAATTACGTAGGATGAAGTGCGGAAGAGTCGTTATGCTGTTGCTCTGTTGTGTTTGCAGAGTCCTGAGCAATGTGAAGCTCTTGGCAAAGATACACGCTAAGGCATTCCACAGTTTGCACAGACTACATACTGTGTAAGTATCATCACTTTCTGTGACTTTTATATTACTAGTAACTTTGTATGCCGTTAAATGCAGTTGTTATATAATATGTATTTAGTAACTGCTAGGCACCACAGGTAAGACCGCATACGTTGACATTACTACAAATTAAAATTTTATGACTTGTTTGTGTTCTTTTGTAAGTTTGCTGGTTTCATCACCTTTGAAAATTAGAAATTCTGGAATTCTCCCTGAGTAAAACACATTCCTGATGTACATTGTAGTAGAACATGGTGTAAGAGAGAGGTCATTATTATGTGTGGTGTACGTTGTTTTGCGGGATTCAAGTTGTTACTGTGCAGTGTTTTGATGGGAATAAGACTTGATATACTGCAGTTTATATCTTATCTAATAATAATCATATTACTGTCATCTACTACTCGTGATACTTTTATAATAAATGCTAGAGAGAGAACATGCCGTATAGAATATGTTGAAGTGGGTCGTACAGAATCGACTTCGTTTCGCAGTAATTCATGATTATTGTGTTTAAGTTAGAAAATTTGGGAAACTACATTTGGTAACTTGCAGCCGAAATTAAATAAGTGAAAAAAAAAACAGTTGTTAATTTTAAATTACATGCCGTAACGGCCAGGACTTTATTCCGAGAGGGTTATAAAAAATGTTCCGTTAATCTTGCGGTTCTGAATCTGAGAAAATACTTCAGCACGTGAAAATTAACTAAAAGTTCTGGGTTAGGAAAGTAACATTAAATAATAAAACGTAAAATACACAGGTTGACCTTTGAAGTGTCTGTAGATATTTTCTGTACCTTGCAATATGACAAGTGAAGGAGAACTTTGAATTCAGTAGACGTTTTTAAGTTGTGTTGATTTTTATCTTAAGTGTTGTAAAATCTGCTGTCTGTTTTCAGTAAGTCTGTATTTTGCCTCGCCCTAGATACGTAGTACTATTTCGTTAAAGATAAGTGCTGGTGAACCGTAAAATGTAATAACTCCGTGGAAGAAAATACTTCCTTGATAGTAAAATCTAGCGGCACCTATAAGAAGGGGAAAAAAAACATTATTTTTATCTGCGCAAAACTGACAATGGCTTTGTTCATTATAAACGTCAAATTACTTTTGTTTACTTCTTTTTTACTGGCCAACGTAATGGACGTTTTCTCTCGGAGGGAATGTAGTAAAGTAACACCAAGCAGCGAGCCGGTAGGCTAAAAGAAAAAAAAAACATGAAGAAAGAAAAAATTGCCGATACAACATTCTGTGACGTGTAGCACGTATATTAATTGTCCAGTCTATAACAATCTAAATCAACAGGCCTAGCTGAAAGATATATAAATAGATTTCTTTTCGCTGTATTTCAAGGCCATTATACTTAAGCTAGAAAATATTTGAAACTTCTATTGATAAATTCATTGCCAAACCAAAAATTAGTTCTTAATTATGAGCAGTAACAGTCAGGTTTTATTTTTTTTTCGACAGTGATTTGAAATACGATCAGTTTATTGTGAACCAACCATAAAAGCTCGTATCGTGTTACACAAACATTGACACGGCATGGCCACCATTGTTCTACAGTTAGCAACGGCCCGGTTGTTTTACACATCATTCAGAAAACATCAGTTACTTCAGGCCTAGTGCGCAGCATGCACCTTGCTCGAAGCACTGTGCCTAACTTTCCACAACGAACGGAACAATTGTTATCCGTCTGAACACATACCATACCCCCTCTAAACGTATACCATTGAGTATATATTTGTCAGTCAATGTATTTTTGTCAGCCAGATGCTTTGCCCTCCACGAGATAGTGCTATGGCCGTCCCTACGTCTATTAACTCAATGCTGGTGCGATGTAAACTCGAATGTTTGCTGTTATCGTCGCGTTATTTATACAACAGCTGCGGTCTTCGTCTTTACAAACAAGTTGTATAGATAATTGTCTGACTGCCCGCTAGATTGCTCTCTGACCATGGGCGTACCTAGGAATAGTTTTCGGAGGGGGTTTTGAACTATAATCTTGCCTAAATGTTTCAGTGGTCTGTGTTTGACGTCTTTGAATATAATATTAACATAGTTTATTAACATTTTTGTTTGTTTTTGTAGTGTATTATACCTTTTGTAATGTAAAATATAATACCTTGTCAAGGAAACTGACATTTAGGAGGATGTTTGAAGCCCCAAAACCACCCCCCTTCCCTCTGGGTACACCCATATATCCAGCGACGGGTGTTATAGCAATGGCAAGTTTAGATTCATGTCTCGTTGAAAACAGCGAGGAAAAATTAGCCTTTCTTGGAGACTTCTGTAGTTACAGTCAGTGCTCAGATTTTCTCTCATTACATACTGCCCGGACGTGGCTCGCTGACAGTCTGTCAATCGCAGATGATGGCTTAAGAGAGTGCGGTAGATAAATAAACGCTAAACGTACGTGTTGAAATCTAAACATTTTTTAATCTTAAAAATGGGAAAACTATAAATCAACAATCCTAGACAGTATCTTTTGCCAACTTCACGAGCAAACATTTACCAAGAACGATGCCCTGGTAAGAGGGTTCTCCTGCACTACAATTCAATATACGAGATTTTTATTCAGAAATACGTTACTCGAGAAATATTTTTGCACAGAAAGTTGGCAAAAACTATATTCCAGGATTACTGGTTATAATTTTTGCTAATTGGCCTGAAGACTTCTACAATTTTAAACTGATATTTTATCGTTGATTTATGTAGGCCTACCGAAAATCTGTTGAGGCCATGGGGTCCCATTTATGCAGTGTTTGCGAGTTTAATTTTTTAGATCCTAAAAGGGAACAGATTTCGCAAAACCGTTACGTAGAAATGTTTGAAACTGTTTGTACTACCGTATGTAGTTTTTTTTTTTTTTTTTTCAAAAACGTAAGTTTTTATAATTTCGACCAATTATCGACTAAATTAAATTTTCTTAAAGTCAATGAGTAACCAAAATTATAAAAACTTGCGTTTTTTAAAATAAAATTAGACTACGTAGTACAAACAATGTCTAACATTTCTATGTAACGACTTTGCGAAATATGCGCCCTTTTATGATTTAAAACTGACTAAAATAGCATAAATAGGGACCCGTGGTCTTAGGGCGCGGTTCACTTCAGTTTTCAACGTCTATTCTTATTTTTATACTTGTACCAGATATTTTTTTTTTCTTATTTTATACATAAATTTTGATTAAATCTTCCTCTTAGGAACAAAAAATATGTATACTTTTGCATTTAATAAAAAATGCTGAATTTTGAAATGAACATTTAAAAATTTCAACATATATTTCAAAATACAAAAATTTTTTTTTTTGTTTTTATATATATGTCAAATCATAGCCTACAACATTGTAATACAGTGTGAATTTTTTCCGTTTGGCATGTCAGTTGGTTTTAGTGGCGTGCTTAAAACCGTAAAGTCCAAATTTTGACGTTTACTACTGATTACGTAAAAACTATGAGCGAAACAAAAATTTTATAAGATGAAGATTTAGTCACAATTAATGAATAAAATAAGAAAAAAATATCTGGTACAAATATAAAAATAATAATAAACGTAGAAAACTGAGGTGACCGCGCCCTTAAGAGAGTCGTGGACTGACGTATAGCAAAAGGCACGGACACAGACAAGTGCAAGTGGGAATGAACGTCACGAGGCTACATACCAAGGCGGAGGTGAGTGATGGTAGTGCAGTTAACGTGGCTGTATTGTGACGAGCGAGGGCGACATAGCTGGTGTTTCTCCTCAGTGGATACGTTGTCCTGTAATTAGTCAGGGTCACGTTCCTGAGAGGGTCACGCCCCTCGTCGTACTGCGAGGTATTAGCGTCAATATTCCCGAGTCCTGTCACACAACCTCCACACCACATCGCCGTACACTACCTAAATCATTACCGAGCCACTTTAACAGTATACCGTATCTCTTACCGAAGAACTCAACAAACAATCTTAAGTTCCTGTATACTCTTAGTCAAAAATATCATATATTTATATTACATTTTTTTATTTTATGTGGATACTATATGATCAACATACACATTTAAAGTAATAAATTTCCTTGATGACAGACAGTTATATAAAAGCATAATCGAATCACCTATCACTTGTTATGGTACCCAACAATCAGAGACGTATCAAGGCTTTCCGTCGCCCGGACCAAAAATTGTGATCTACCCCCTTCCCCTCCTTTACCACCTAATTTTTTATCAGTTCAATCATCCCAACAGTAATAAACGTATCTTGCATACGTAGTTTTGCGCTCGCGTAAATAAAAATATAACGTTTACTAGCCTGTACTTACTAGCTACCATTAGCAGTGATTTAAGTGTTAATTCTTACTATAAATACTGTATTTATAACATTATATGGTGTTCAAAATTAATAAAAATGCAATTCAAAACTAGTAAAAGTCTAAATATTCGTAGATATTGAATCTTTTTCCACACTCATTCACTTTTCATGCCAAAGTAAAAAGTTTCGGCACCACCAGCGCCCCTTCTAATCCGGTGCCCGTGCAGTCTGCCCCTCTCCACTCCCCCCCCCCCCCCCCCCCCCCCCCCCCCCCCCCCCCCCCCCCCCCCCCCCCTCCACAACTCCGGCCGCTGATCTCAAGTAATTTTTCTAGCCCAGAAACAAAATCAGTTAAAATACAAAGGTTACTCACTAAGATCTTACATTCGTGGTCTTTAAACAAGTTTCAAAGTAATCTACGTCAAAGAACTATTTAAATAATGTTTAAAATCGTAAATTGCAAAACTAACAAGCCAGAAAACGCAACGATTCTGGCAATTTTGTTTCAAGGTTAATATTACATAGTCCAATGTGTATCATATACCGGTAGCCGCATCGTTGTTTCCTGTTTAAACTTAACCAGAAGTTTAATCTAATTTTGTGCAACTGATGGAAGTGTATTTAAACGTTTTGCACAATCTATAGGACACACTGTTGCTTAACAAAAACTTGTATGCACACCACAGTCACACATTATGCCTTCTATCTCCTTACGAGCCACGCCGCTCTGCGCCGACGCCACGTATTAATTTTCGTTATAGTTTCCTAACCTGAAAGAAAGTGACCTTGTGATTCAGCTCGCAGCATTCGAAACTATCTTAAACTAACTTAAAGTAACTTATTACCTAAATCTTCTAAGAGACTGTTGATAACTGCACTGCCTCCTTTCCACCGTATACTACAGACTACTGCCTTGTGTGGTTCAATGGCACGTAAAGTAACCAAAGCACTATGTTTGCCCACACAGCATTGTGATTTAATAAAAAAGACATTCTAGAAACCATCTAGAAAATCTCAACATTTTTAGAAACTAAAAAATAAGTATGATAGATTAGTAGTATGCAATGGAAAAATTTAATATTTTAGGAACATTTCCCATTGCTTAAAACTTTGTACGTCCAACATTAATTACACCCACAAAATGCACCACTTTTTTTAATATGATGTGATTACAAACACATGCATTATAATACCCAAGAAGATTGGTTTATTGTTGTGCACTACAACCAAACGCAATACGATACCAAAGTAGATTGCTTTATTTTTTTTGCTGCAAACATTAATTAAAATGTCTTGTAGGTCTATCTTCACTATGCCTCATAAACGTTGTTCGTATAATATATAATTTTATCACATACATGAATTCAAGTACACAATATTTACTATCCTTTATTACCTACATTGATTACTTGGTAGAGTTGCAATGTTCCTTTAGTTTCGATACATTGGTATATGTGAAACTTGGAATTTGATTTAAAAAAAAACATGCAACTATGACGGTGTTCTGAATAAAATGTAAGAAAAGCAAACATGCGCAGTGTTGAGTACATGTATGCTTCATTGTTACGAATGATATACATATACGCGGATACTCAAGAATTTATAATACAAAAATATTTATTTAAACTCTTATTTACATTTAAAGAGATCTTGATGGTGTGAACTGTAGATTTTAGTTGAAAAGTCATTAAAATTACGTTTAATTGCATAGGTCTACAGTCTCTTCACTTTCTCAGTGTTTTTTTTTGTTTTACTTTTGTATATTATTTTTCGTGGATGTTGAGATGTGTTCGTACATTGTAGTACAATGCGTTGTTTTCTGTTATTTTTATATGCTAGGAATGTTACGTGTTCCAGTATCCGTAGCTTAATTACATATGTAACGTTGAGAGACTCACAACACGGCATTATGTAAGCAAGGGGCGGGCAGCTGTATTTGGCACTCCACGCGCGTTTTGGCGGCCGTTCAAATAACGATAATTTCATTTCACTTAACTTAATTTGGGAAAATATCTCTACAGGGGACTTTGTATGTACAACATTAGCACTTTAATGTTAAAAATCCGTCAGGAAAAAACCTGCATGTTCCCCATCAACAGGAGGCGACGTAACAGTTATTACTGCTACTTTGCTTTCAAAATCCAAATTTCTGTTTACATATAGTACTAGCAGTCTGCCCGCGGCTTCACCCACCTTTAGTAGCTCATAGCAGCTAACCAGTGGCGACTCGAGAGTTGTTGCCAGGGAGAGCACAAGTTGTCGAGAACACGCCGCCGTATACCAATGACCATGAAATATGTACTGGCTACGTATTGTGTTGTGACCAGTCAGTAATAAGCGACACCTACATACCAGTGTGTCAGTGGCTGTAGCGTCAACTAGCGCACAACCATATACAGTTATATGCAACTTGTGCCCCACCTGGCAACAACCCTAGAGCCGCCACTGCAGCTAACATTTACTTGAATTAAAGGACCTCTTTATACACCAGATTAGTTTAGTGGTACGGCCATCATAGTATAGTTGCCCATGCCAGAAGCAGCTGTCCCTCAAGTCTATCCCTACCACATTTATGGCCTTTAACTATGGAAAAACAGACCTCGAGTAGAAATCATAGTATCTTAAACACAAAAGGGTAATCAGATGGTATGAAAACTGATTTGCCCCAAGTACAGCCAGTGATGACTGTGGCCTCAGTTTTATATATATATATTTTTTTTTCAAAGTCTTAACTTGTAGCCTGTTGCCAATAAAGAGGTTTTCCGAGTTACGGTTTCGCACAATCATTGAGGTTTATATTGCGATGTGGTAGACATGCCAAGTGGACTGACGCTGATAAGGAACTTTGCAGGGTAACCACAGACATCTCATATTAAATCCTTCGAACGACTTCGTCGTAATGTCATTAACTTCATCAGCCTTGTCGTTTTTTGGTATTAGAATGATACGTTTGCTCAATTTTTCGCAAAATTTAAACCCAGAACTTTATAAATCGTAGACAAGAAGTCCACAGCACATTAATATGCCGAAAGTAGTTGACATAAAATCCACCCTTTTTTACTGTATTCATTGAAAATATAAATAAATAAATAAATATATATATATAATTAATTCCTTAGGCACGCAGAAGTTGAACAACACTATGTACCAATATAATTTCAAAGAATGACTCCGTGGTAATAATTCTTCGATTATTATACTTGCGTTTCAGATAGTCAGAATAACATATAATTTTTTATCGTCGTTGTTAGTACCTTCAGCGCAGTAGAATAAGCACCCAGGAACCAGAATGGTAAAATAGAGGCGGCCGTTTGATGCGTCAAGTGCCACAATATCGTCGGCTTAGTGAAAAAAGTTGGTAAGTCCATATTTCATTAACTGGACTTACCAACTTTTTCCACTAAGCCGACGATATGTACTTGGCTTTAAGATGTAATTTATTCTGTGAACACACATTCGACGTCAATGCGTCCCTTAAAAGTTGAAATTAAAAAAATTCTGGAATTCTTTCTTATTATTAACTCGTACTTATGAAACATAAAATCACTTACATTTGTAAATAAATATGATACATTAAGGACTTTTTGAAAATATATTTCACACTCTGTGTCATTTAAGTTTGTATAGTAAAATTCGAAGATTCCTGAAATAACTTTTAATAGTTGTGTAATCAAAAGTCTTATGCAAGAAAACATAACTTACTGGACACACAATGGGCTTGATAAATATTGAAGGTTAATCGGAAACATATTCTGCGTCTTTTCATTCCTACACTGGTCAAACTGTGAACATGTCTGAAGTAATTTTTTGTCGTTAGTTTAAGTATCCAATTAAAGTAAAACAAATACAATGAATACTTGTCAGTCTCGTGTCACATCGATGATTCGTTGAAAACGTATGTCCCCCCTTAAAACCAATCATGGAAGAATCTTAAAAAATATCCGGAAAAACTGTTAACAGATATTTACATAAGCACCACTGTGTAGCAAACAGCTCATTGATATCTCGCCGGAGTATAAATATAAAGGGTTAATCAAAATTCATTTAATACATTTTCTTCCTCTTAGGGCTCGAATTTCAAAAAATGATTACATTTCTTTATGTGCTTTAATGAGAGCTCCAGTGAAAATCACGCGTATAGCCGATATGTTCCAAGTTTATCTAAGATTAATCGAAAATACTTTTTACCGCCTTAGGGGACGATTTAAAAAAAAATTTAATTACATTTCAGTAGTTTTGTTTCATTTTTAAGCAAAAATCACGTAGACATCTTAAATCTCAATAGGTTCTATATAAGTAATAGATGCCTTATTTTACCCTTATTTGGAATAATCTTGAAGTGGCTTTTTTGTTATTTACGTAAAAGCAAGTATGAAGCAAATGACATTTAGATATCACGACAGGATTGATATAATTTGAAATATTACTCTAACACATGTATCACATATTTTCATCATCTTGTCGGTCGAATTTTGAATAATCTTAAAATCACAATTCAGACATTTGTGTAAGTATACATTTTATGTGTAAATTACGAATAAAAGCCATTGGCTTCGAGGTAAGACGGAAAATAAAATATTTTGTGGCAACTACAAAATATTTAGTGGATATTCACCCTGCAAAATTTATTTTGTGGTTATCCCAAAAATATTTTGCTGTCACCACTAAAATATTGTGGTCACCATAAAATTGTTTTGTGGTAATGACAAAATAATTTTGCACGAAATACATTCTACAAAATTTTTCTTTCATTGAACAATTCATTAGAACACATTTCTTTCCTTTTCACTCCTTGAGTGTAAAATTTCGAAAAATCCTGTTTTTGAAGTGTAAATAAACCTAAAGGATTTGATTAATATCAAGGATTTATTACGACACATTTCATGTATTTTTTTATACTTAAGTGTTTGAATTTCTAGAAATCCATAAATTGCTGTCTGTGCATTTGTAATTGTGTCACATTGAAGCGAAAATCTCGACGATAACCATCGGTTTTGAGCTGTGTCGACGACTCATCAAATACACATCCCATCCCTTCCCGTTCTTTTGGGGGTATAAATTGAGGACTTAACGTTCATAAGTGGCTAAGTGCCAAAACGTAAGTTTCAAGATAATGACTAAAACAGTGTATTGCGACAAACAAATGAATAAGGAAATATCCAAATGCGTTCACTTATTTTTTACAATAGGAAAGTAGTAAATTCGAGCAACTGTACAGTAACTAATACAAAACACTTATAACCATCAATATATATTTTTTCAATGAACTATAAAGCGTTGATGTTACTCCAACCATCTAATTGTGTTGATGGACGGCGCGCATGAATATCACTAGGAGATAGCCCTTTAGGTATGTCGTAGACCTTATGTTTTGGCACCTTTCTATGTACCTAACTCATTTTTGTCGAAAATGGTACTTAGCCCCTTTTTAATGTTAAGTCCTCAATTATAAAAACCCTATGGGAGTGTTTGCCTACGTCCTGAGGGGTACCCACCCTCAAGATTTCACGTTGCTACGGCCGGCGATTTGGGCTAAGATTTTATATGTCAGTCAGTTTCCTATTTTACATACAGAGATAAGTATGTTTCTTAACTTGCAAAATCAAATACGAAATTTACACACATGCAAATGTAATAGTGTGTGTGTTTATATATAGATCAATTGCTTCAGCCAACTATGCTAACATTTATAGTAATATAATGAATTAAAATCTATATAAAACACCATATTTCCAACCAAACATATTTCTAAACGCAACATTTAAATTGATGTTTTACACGGAACTAAAAAAGTTGATGAAGAAACCGTTTTGTCACGTCAAAAGTAAATACCTGAGATTTAGCTTGCAAATTAACTGTTTCATTATACATAAACAATAATGCCGTTGCTTAAACCTTCCCGTATGAACAAACTGAAAATCAACCGAACAGAAAATGTGTTTAAAAACAGTAATAACAAAAAATTAGTTTTACTGTAGGAGTCATACAACAAAAACTAAGTAAGTAAGGCAATTTTTTTTTCTCAATGCACGAGCAATAGTTAATATAACAACAACCCAAGCACTATTTCGTAACCACCAAAAATTTTTAAATTTATAAATGCCTTTTGTATTGTGGATAAAATGAGAACCGATATCGCGTTACTAAGGGGAAACATTTCTGACGTAAACTGAATAAAACGCAAAATTGATATATTTCCGATATTCACAGCGACCGTCAAAATTTAAGTTCTGGTATTGACTTCTAATATGTAACTTTGCCTGTGAATTCTCGCAATAATTCTCCGATAGTAATTGGATTATAACAACGTACAAAGTATCAGTACAAAAGTGCTTGATGTAAAATGCAATATAGGAGCAAAGTTAATTCGAAAGGAAGTCGCTTCTGATAACCACATTATTCAGACATGTAACTTTTTAAATACGACATAATTAGAAAACAGATAATCTTAAAATTCCGTGTAGTTAATGAAACCTTAATAAACAAATCGTCCATCAAGTCCTATTTACATATTTAACTACCTGCAATTGCAGCTTATGGTTGACGAAATTTAGCTCAGGCATTTTGTTACGCAAAATTTACCGCATATTCCCTAGTTACTAATGTAATTAAATATGTTTTAGTACGTAATATTTTGTAGCACGATTGCTTCACAGAAATGGTTTATTTCAAGTGATTCTTACATTACTTAGCAACTATTTTCATCTAGTAAGCGGAAATCCATAGTTTCTAAGTAATAATTCTATGGTTAGACTCGCGTCCTTTGATGTTTCCAGATATACGGTTTGCAGCGATTTAGTACAGTACAGATATCAGCAGGTGGAAAGATCGTTGTCTTCTGACAGCAAGAAACTAAAGTTTCCAGCCTTAGTTGCGAGCTGTGTTGGAAGTTATATATCTTATCGGCTCTATGTCGTCACGCCTGTCTCCAAGTTCGCCTCCAAACTGCCCTCCAGGGATCGAAGATGAAACTTCAAAATGCAATTTTTCACGTCGTCGCCCTCCCTCGGGATGACCTCTGCGGTTTTGAAATCTTAGCTTTGCGAAGGGATTGTTCCTTATAAAAAACTAAATTATGGAACACCGTAGCTTCAAGTTTGACATTATATAGGAGATGTGCTCTTCTGTATTATTCTACACTTCACTCAGTTTTTCTCTTCTATCCACGAGGTACATTATACACCTCAGTTTGAGCATTACTAATACATTGACTCGTAACGAATTTCTAAGCGAAACCAAAATTACCACGTTAGCAGCTGCTGAACTGAATTATTGTAATGTGTATGGGAACGATCTGTTTTTTTTTTTGCATGAACAAATATTAACTTACTCTACGGTATAAAGCTGAACGTGAAGTATCAGTGGATATAAACGATACATTGTAAGTTACCAGTAAGACATATATTTCGCGTATTAGACGCGTTTATTAATTAACTTCTAGCAGTTGCCCGCGACTTCGTTCCGTTGTGAAACTATTATTTTACTAATGTGTTTTAGTCATGATTTAAGTGGTTGGATGGCTTGGCCAGAGGTGGGATATTTATACTGAAACAAGTTTAGTGGTTAAGTTAAGGGTGAGGGTTACGGTTAATTGAAACATGTTAATCTAATTACGGTGGCTTTACTTTACATGGCTATACTACATAATTTAGATAGGAGGGGGGCGGCTGTTTATTTAGTTAAGTTATGTTTATACTCTACTCTGATGGGTGACACTTTGGACACCTTAGACCTCGCCGTTAGCATGATGCCGGAGGCTGATGATGACTGTGTCGGCTATCGACGGACGGCGGCATGTCGTGGGTCTCGACCCAGGACCATCCTGGCGAGGTGATGACGGCTGGAAGGCTTGAAGGAGACAGACCCCGATTCCCCCGATACATTGCATTATATTGTCACACTTCAGTGCAGGTGGGAAGAATCGCTGAGGCCCTTGTCTTGTGCAACCACTGACCTGATTGCATAGCCGTCGTTGCTAGCCCGTCCTCCAGGCGAGGCTCTTGGTAATCGTAACAGTTCGTTCAATTTAATGCGATAAATATATTTAAGTACGAGTACTCGGCATGGTTTCGATGTCTCTCAGACAAAGAAAGTGTACTGTAGATAAACGTCCTAATTAGTAATGGAAGCTATTAACCCATACACAGTTGGGACACTTACCTTACTGCTCGACGAATCTAAGTGTAGCCCCGTGTAGGGGAGGTAAGAGCGCTAGTGTTTCGAGATCGACGTGTGAAGACAGTGGAGTGGAATGTGTTAAAGCCCTCCCCGTACACTCCATTCATATGTATTGTAAGAGACCATCTGTAGTAGGTCTAATAGGCCTGTACAACACATGAAATGAAGGTTTTTTTATCGGGAATATTGGGAAAACTAAAGTTTTGGTGGTTGGTAGAAACTAACAGTGGTTCTGTTTTCCTAACTTCCACGTCCCTTCCCTTTGTACTTTTCCCACGACAACCCCTTAAAGTATTTAAACGCCGACTTTTTCCGTGACCAACCGACGTAACCAGAAAACTTTTTCATTTTTTGTTTCTTGAAGTATGTTTTCCAAAACAAACAGGAAAAAACATATTGAATTTATCAGTTTTAACATACACATCGCGTCATCTACTTTAACAAAATAGCCTAACACATAAAATTAAAAAAAAAATCACCAGAATTGTCACACATTTTTGTGACACAAGTAGCTTAAAATAAATGTTAATTAAACTTGTGGACATTAATAAATGCCATTACTACTGTGTATATGTGATAATAATGATCAAGAAATATCAAGATAAAACCTAATTAATTGAGATGCTAGAACAGTGTAACGTCTGTGGATATGGGACAAGTATACGATCCGCAGTACGTTTGTTCTACGGAAATGTATTTTCAAGTAACAGCCAAGCAACGACTTTTTAAAGTGACCATTCCGACTTCCCGGATGCAGTTGCAGCACGTTCTGTGAAAAATTGGACAGGGTTACCAGTTTCCTTTCATTGATCGAAAAACTTAATTACACTTCGAAGGATTTCTCGTGCATCACTGTGCACAAGTCTATTAATTTTACGTTTTTCAGTCGTACCTACTCATATGCCACTATATAATTGCGGTGCAAACAAACACCGGTTCCTGACACACAGTTCCTGTCACACCGATGTTTGCTACTTTGCTGCAATGTATTTTGTATGTCACAATAACATACGTTGTAGATGCGCGGTGCAAAACGACACGACCTGGAGAGAAACTACAAACTGGTTGTCACTTTCCTGCAGACGAGACTGTACGCAGTGCTTGTCACGGCGACCAGACTACTGGCTCTCTATTGGCTGGGAGGGTGTAGAGAGGCAAATGAGAGTAAAGACATTTTTACATATGGCCGTATCCACTAGCATATCCGTGGCAGTGGACGCATCCGAACTTCGTGGTTAGATTCGCCCTCGCTATTCACATTTATTCTTTCCGAAGCTGGTCCAAAATTGTGATTAATTAATATTTTGTCCAGCTCCTATTGATTTAAGCCTTCTATGTTATCCGTGTTTGATTCAAATGTTTTCAATTTTTTACCTAGTTACGAATTCCCGCGAAAATAGTTGAAATTTTCTTTTGTCTTAGGACACAACTTCGGATAAAAGTTAAGATTGGTGAATATTTGTCTTAGCACCAAGATTGACCTAAGACACCGTAACTTCGGACACTATGTGACGTCACTGAGTCACGTGCATTCTCGTACTAGGACGCAACTTCGGACATCGCAATTGTGAACAGGCCTTAAGGGTGTTCAAGTGCGATAAAATCATAATTTTATATTTATATGAAATATTGGTAGTTTTGCAGACGATACTTGAGAGTGCAGTTTACTATTACGAAACAATTTTAGCTGGCGTAGTTTTTTCATAAGGGTGCGTTAAAGTCAAAATTTACATGTTCTGTTGCCATGCAAATAGTGAAAGTCAATTAACCTACTTAAACAAAATAATTCACTGTGAACTTACATCCCATGAGCTATGTATTAAATCATAAAAATAACCCACAGCGAATTATTTTGAATTAAAAAAATCGCAAAAGTACAGAAAAAATTGAAAACTCAGCAATTTTTTAAAAATACAAAAACAGTTCACGGGATTTTTTTCAAATGTCTAATTACGTAGTCCATAGTATGTTATTTCACTGTAAATTATATCACATATGTAAGTCAATTGGTTTTCACTATTTGCATGGAAGCAGATTACGCAAAATGTGACTCTGACGCTCCGTTATGAGAAAACTATGAGAGCTAAAATTGTTTCGTACGAAGAAACTGCACTCACAGGTCCACAAAACTAACACTATTTTGTATAAATATAAAATTATAATTTTATCGCACTTGAACACACTTATGAGGGTGAGGTTGTCAGAGAGGGGGACGGTTGTAGTTCACATATTTTCTGAAGACAAACTTAGATTTGTCGGGCAGTACCTCAGTTTCTGAAGACAGCAACTATTGAGCATTGTTACTTTAAAAGTACACTGAGAAAAAGAAATGGTACTATAAAATATAATTGGTTTCCTCTCAAACAAATGGTACGTTCATATATTGCAGAACAAATATACATTTGGTAGAACTAAATAATATGTTTGGTGAAATATGTTTGTGCTTACCAAGCTGCATTTGTTTGAGTGAAACAATAAGAATGTTTTAGGTAACAATCCTGCCATTGTCCGGTTGTTTAAAATAGAAAATAATTAAATTATTCGCCGATTTTCCTATTTCGGAGATACTATTCACGTTTCTAATCATGTACTGCATGTTTTTATACAAAGTTAAATTTCTTGGCAGAGGTGGGATTTGAACCCGTAAATCTAAAATTAGAAGTCTATTACCTTAACCACTAGACCAGCAGAACTGTTTAACAATGGTTGGGTTATGATGATATATCAGAGAAAGTTAACAAAATTGGGTATGTGTTTATTAAACCGATAGAAAATTAATGGGTTGCGTTTGTTACATTGTTTATTATTAATAACCACATTTTAACGAAATTATATATTGAATGAAACAAAAACATAACTAACCAAAACGAATAAGTTGCCAGCGTGTCCGACATCTTGATCACGTTATACAAACAACTGTTTGTTTAA
>PNEQ01131850.1:0-16747 GCA_003012365.1 Medauroidea extradentata
TCCTTGCCAATATCGCCCTTACGACAGATGTAGTCACCTGGGCTGAACACCTGCAAAACACATGCCACCGTCAGCCTGCCACGCTTCACGATGTACATCTCCTTGCCAATATCGCCCTTACGACAGACGTAGCCGCCAGGGCTGAACACCTGCAAAACACATGCCACCGTCAGCCTGCCGCGCTTCACGATGTACATCTCCTCGCCCACGTCGCCCTTACGACATATGTAGTCACCCGGGCTGAACACCTACAAAACACATGACACTACCGACAGCCTTCCGAGCGTCACGATGTACATCTTGTTGCCCATGTCTTCCTAATGGTAGTAATTGGATTCCAGGCTGAAGACCTTGCATTATGTCTACTACTACCACCAGATTGAATGGACAGGCATTGCTGCATGATGTACTACTCCTTACAGCAGTAAGTTTGAATATTGCTGTTAATTTCTTCAATGCAATTTTTCCCCTGTGTTACATCTGGTTGCATTGAAATGGAATTAAAAAAATTCGCACAGAAACGTGTACAATATGGTTTTCAGTACATGCCCGTCAAATATTCCGACACAAATATATTTGCCTTGGTAGTGCATGCGCAGCTAAATGTGGCGAGGGTGTATTCAGTCCTTACTGTGACTTGAGGTGCAAGTAAATATTGTTTTACTTGGATTGCACCTGTGCTGTACTGCGTCGGTGCAAACATTAGTGATATTTTATTGCAACTGGGTTGAACAACTTTAGCTCTATCCCACGTACTCCACTGTACCTTATTGCACAATAGTATACACATGGATAAGTTTACTCTCATGGCAGGAAGTATCTTGGAATACTCTATTTCATATAAGTTTGGATAAATCTGACAAAAACTTATGGGCAATAATTTGTAATATTTTGTTATTTTATTATCACTGCACAAGACAAACTTTGCAGTACAAATTCTGAAATGGACTTTTCAAGTTCATTTTAGAGCTAAAAATGTCTTGCATCGTGCAACAAATCAGAAAATACCAAAAAATTATCGCCCATAAGTTGCGGTCAAATGTATCCAAACTTATATGAAACAGAGTATATGTGTCCGAGGTTGAGAAGCGTCGGAGAGGCAAGAGCAAATCTAGTAAGCTAATTGGATAGGTAGTATTATTACTGTTCAAGTGGGATGTTTCATAGAACAATGTCTATACCTTTCAATTAAATACTATTCGTCTGGTATGTAGTTGTCAATAATAGCTGCAATGCCATTCCTCAGTGACATAATGCTATGTACTATAACATCATGTACAGTTAACTACAGTGCTGAAAAAAAGCATTTTCGCAACTACGCTCCTATAATATACTTTGCATCTCTAGATGCGAGAATATTAACATGCAATTTCTTAACATCCTGTATACAGATACAAGTAATAAGTTTACTAGTTTTATGTAAAACAAAACACGAGGGACAGACTCTTAGTGTAAATATAAGGTAGAGGGAGTATCCTCTATACAGCTGCGTACGAAATTGTGCGTTGAACATGTCACGTGACTTTAGTGAAATATGCGCGGGAGATTTTAAAAAAAAATTGAGAGCCAAGATAATAATTGCTTAGTAATCACAACTATGTTGGGTTATTTTGGTACTTTGTGAATTTATGAACTAAGGAGAACATACTACCATATTATCGCATAGTATAATTATGTAGAAATTTCAGAACGACAAATGTAAACAATGTTTGCCACGTTATTGTTTTACTTAGCCCAGCTGTTTTTAGTAAAAAGTAAATGTTAGCTACATACTTACTATAAGGTTTTCAACCGAGATCTTGGTGACACCACATGACTAAATATATATTATGGAAGGTACGCCATAAGTTTCAAACAACACGACTGCATTTTTACGCCGAGAAAACATGAATAAACAACACCAAACTCTCGAGACCATGTTGGACACACATTTGTGACGTCATGTTCCCTCTACAATATATTACTGCAATGGATAAGCTACATTTTCGTTTATATCTTAGACAAGGACTTACAGCAAGGTCTCATTCCTAGTGTTAAATTTATCGTTTGCCTGTTGTACAATTATTTTCATAGTAACGACTAAAAACGTGTTACTAAGGTTAATTCTACTACAGGTTAGAAAGATCAATGTTATAAGTTTGGCACAGGGAAAATGTCTGCCACTTGAGCGCTGGTATCGCTAATGCACCAAACTGACCAATCACAGAGTGTTCCTGAATTTTAAGTTACATTTAGTTGATAATTTAAAACGCGAAATTGGTTTCTTTTCACTTTAAAATTAAATTAAATGACAAATATAATTTCCACGTTTATTTAAATTTAATTTTACTACGGTTTCGTATTTGTCTGGTCTCTTAGCGATTGAAGCGAAACTAGTGGCAGAAATTTTCCCTGTGCCAAGCTCTGCCATAAGAAAACGTATTTTCTTTCTAACCTGTAGTAGAATTAACCTTAGTGTTACTATAGTGCTTTGCCACTAAACAAATGTACTTATCAATTTTTATATGAGCGCTACCTGATGACTTTGAAACGGCAAGAATATTAATATTGTTTACAGTCAGTTATTAATATTTGCTTAATTACGTCAAAATTATGGGCATGCTGTTACGGATACATAAGTCTATCGCAAGGTAAAGTATTTTTATTAAAGATTTAAAGTTCCAAAATAAATAAAAAACTATCCTTCACAACGTGTCTTGTGATGTCCACTTCAGGCAAACTTTCAAGTGGAGCAGTGAAGGTAAGGTAAGTGGGTTGTACGTGTCGTCGACAGCGAGGTTCTTATAGACGCAGACACACAACTTGGTACAAGGAAAGCAGCTGGGAGAGCAGTCGGCCATGGCCTTCGTTTAGGGAAACATCCTAGTATTCGCCTGGAGTGATCTCGGGAAACCATTTGAAACTGAAGTCAGGATGGCCGGAGTCGAGGATCGAACCCTGGCCCTCCGGAATGCTAGTCCAACGTGTTATCGTAGCGCCACCTGGGTCGGTTGGAACAGTGAATGTGCTCGGGTATAGGCGGGTCGGGATAAAGTGAGCACTTAAAAAAGCCTTGCTAAAGGTCTATTTTCACCCAATTCGTATCTTTCCGCGCGTAACGGCTAACAACGAGAAATGGCTAACCTCTCTGTTTGCGCGTGTAAGATAAATTGTACATTCAGTATAAATTCAATAACTTTGTTTAAAAAAGGTTTTATTAATTATATTAAATACAATAATATCGATTTTCGTTGCTTTTATTTCAATAATGTTGTATTTAAATAAGAAAATACACGGAACTATAGTGTGTAATATCGCTGCCAACCATACAAGCACTAAAGCAACTAGAGTTAATGTTGAATTGTATGCAGCAATGACTAGTGATATTTTTCAAAGGTTACAATTGTAAAGCTCACTTTATCTGGAATTACCTATAGTTAGCAGAGCATAATTATGTCGCACGCAGCTCGCCCGATCATTGAAGGACGATACTTCCTGTGTAAACAGGAGGCAGGGTCGGCTGCCGTGGAAGACAGTGTGTTGTGGGGCGATGTCACCGGAAATTGGACGCGGTGGTGCGCACTCCCGTCATTGAAAACTGCTTTACGACCTTCAAGTCGCTCCTCTCCCTGCGACGTTCGTGTTTTGTTGTCGGCATGTTTCTGAGAAGTTGGTAAACATGTTGCACCCTCACCCCCTTTCCCGCTGAGCCGCTCACAATTACATTCAGCTGAGGGCTGCGGTACAAACACATGTCTAGACGACAGAAGTCACTTTCATTTCATCTCGCTATCAGAATCGCTGTCTGAGAACCTTTCAACATGGCGGAGTTTTTTTTATTCAAGAAGGAAAAGTTGTATGGGCAAACATATATGTTAGGACAAACCATAAGCGGACTCATGAGGGGGTGGAAGAGGTTAGGGGTTCAATCCCCTCCCGAAACGTAAGGCATTTTTTAAAGCATATATAGCATTTTGCATTCTATTAAATTTAATTTATCAAAATAAAATAATGCCAGGATAGTAACCAGATTGAAATTTTTTTCTCTCTTTATCATTAAAAATATCATGAACACGTAATCATTGATACTATCTACTCAGTTACTGTTCAAACAACACCCCCTTTCCCCTCAGAAAACAATTTCTGGGTATACCCATGACATACGCCATGAAAATATTTTGTTGTTGGCACATCGTTTCATATTTTTTTTCTCTAGACAAAACTACTAAGTTACATCGACTACGTATCACCACCGTCTATAAACGTACACTGTATGTTATTTTGTACTTCAACATAGATCATTAGTAACTGACTTGTCAGATGAACCTTTTTGTACCATCAAATTATTTTTTTCGTAAATTTGTACTTTGAACAAAGTGAGTGAGTGATTCTAGTTGTAAAACGAGTTTTTTTCTGCAGTTAGGTTTACAAGGTCTTCTTATAAGTGGTAAGAAGTTCTACAGTGTGTACGGCTGCCAACTTAACATTTTAAATCTTACTTAGCACACTCACAGAATAAAGTGTAGCGTCACGTATGCATGTATGAATATGTATATATACACACACGCACTCACCATCACTAGCGTGCGGGAGGATTCGGGTTCTTTTCCCGACACAGCAATATCAATCGCGGTTTTCCATTGTTAAGCTATATCACTCCAAGTAAATGCTGGAATGGCTCATAAGAGTAGGCAATGGCCGATTCCTTCCAATTAGTAGGCACTACTGGTTCCACTTCTGGTAACCTCTGTCGTCGAGACGTTGAGGGATCTGTCTACTTAGTTTACAAGCACGAAGTTCAAGGTCGCCTTCAACCCAGACCGCTGAGTGGTGCGCACAACTCCACCAGTTACTAGATTATTTCAGAACTTATTTACGGGCATGAGTGATCTCTGTTTAGCAGTAGCACTCAACCTGACCTGGAATGTATCTGCGAAATGTACGTACCTCTAGTCATGACGATATGAACGTCAGGGAAAATAGTTATAACTTTCAATAAATATTGTGCTATAAGTTAGTGGTACAACGCTGAATTAAACCGAACTTAGCTCATTACACGCGACGCGATGCGAGGACGTCGATGAAACTGTCAACTGAAGCATGAGACCGCGAGCACGTGGACTGGACCCGCCTTACTTCGATTAGGAAGTGTGGGATACCTTCTTGGCGTCAGTTCCCAGGTCCCAGCCCACGCGTGTGCTGAAAGAAGACGGAGGTAAATAAAGTAATAAGAAGACGTAGCGAGCCCCGTCATATCACACGCATATGCACAGAAAGGCCAATATACCACGACATATTTCGACTTCACGCGTCGACCTCGACACATGTGTCGACCCTGACACATGTCGACCTCGACACGTATCGACATCGACATATCGAAATTATTATCAGTTGAGTGTCGACACATCGACATGCAACACACGTCGATGTCGACTTCGACATGTCGACATATCGCACACCCCTACTTACAAGCACGAGTGGTGCGCACAACTCCACCCGTTACTAGATTATTTCAGAACTTAAAGGGCACGAGTGATCTCTGATGAGCAGTAGCATTCAAAGAACTTAAGGGTGCTCGGTACAGTATGCTAAACAGTGAGAAACATGTGTACTGTTATTGAACATTATTGAGAGACCGAATATATTGAAAGTATATCGTTTTCGGAAGTAGGTGTCGTAAAGTCGTATAATTGTCTGAGACATTTGATATATATAAAAATCTTTTAACTTTTTAAAGAAATAAATCTGAAAAATACGCCGTTTTTTAATGGTTTAGTTAACTATAGTAGAGTAATGCAGCATGAATAACACATAAAAACATATCTTAGACTTGTACCGTACTGTGCTCTATGTGTATGTTGCAATATGAACATTTCTGGAATAATTATAATCCTGTGAAAACAGTAATTAAAATTAAATAGTTTCAATTTTTTACCCGACGAAAACAGGACATCTACTCGTTGAGATATGTTGTTTATATCCCCAGTACCTTGAGTGAACGCAGAGCAGTTATGAGAGGATAATAAGTGACAACTCATGTTACCAAAACTGACAGGGATTATCTGCAGGCCGCGATCTATCAGCTAGAGACCGATTCTCTCGAAAATGTCTTCAGTGGGGCCATGCTGTAAAGACGAGTGAGGTAGCAATCTTTTTTATTTTTATTTATTTAATTCGACTTATTTTTACATGCGGCAAAGTTAAGGCAATATTGACTTGTCTACCACTTAACCACAGTGGTTACAACTTTTAATATCATCTAACAAAGTAAATTATTCAATAAGCAAAGAACAGTCTCTTAAAAATTGCAAAACATAAAATACATTGCGAAACACAAATGAGAAAAAAGGAAAAGAAAACATTACAGAAGTCGTTCACAATTCAATCACGCACACATTCACTCCAAATTAATGAAAGTGAGATCATCCACTGTTCACTCTGCACTATCAAAATCAGCGTTCATACTTTTAAAAAGAGCTCTTTTAAAGTAGGTTGAGACAACGTTTGTTTTACATGTTCTTCCAGTGCATTCCATCAGGCGCGTGCTGCAGAAATGGTAAAATATTTAGAATAAGCACTAGTACGATGCTTAGGTATGAACAGCGACAGAGTGGCTTTCAAGCGGATAGGTACCAATTTTATGACGGGGAAGTAATTAAAATTTGGTTCTTAAATAGGAAGGAGATTTAGAATATAAAACCTTTCTTAGGAGAAGGAGGCAATGTAATTTACGCCTGTTTTCCAATCGTTGCCAGGACAAATTTTTATGAAATTGTGAGATATGATTACGTATTTTAAGGTTAAAAATATAACGTACACATGTATTTTGAATCTTCAGCAAACTAGTGGCTTGTTCGTCAGTGAGGTCGCTGTAAACGTCACATCAGTAGTCAAACAATGTAAAAATTAGTGCCTGGACAGGGTATTTTTTAATGCGCAAGGGGAGTTGATTTTTTAGGCTTTTTAGCGAGCGAAGGGTGGCCAGCGTCTTCCTTCATATGCTAGCTACGTGGTGAGACCAATTTTAAGAGCTGTTCAAAATGAGTCCTAGGTTTTTCAGAGAGAATGTAAACTCGATTTTCGCATTGCCAACACTAATTTTTGGAAAATCAGCAGTAACTGTTTACTATATATATATATACTTTTTATTTATAACGATACGGAAGCTACCGATTTAGATTTCCGGGTCAGCATATTCGTAACCTACACAAAATACTGAATAATGTGACACCTCACTCGTATTTAACGCATGATAGATGGCATTCTTTCGCTCAGCTGATAGACTAACAAGTTCGTTGCCTTTTCTCAATTGGTTCATTACAATATTATGTTTAGAACGATCTACGTTTTGAAGATACTTCTATTGAAAATTGCGTATAAGTTATATAATAAAAATCAAAACTGCTCGGTATTTATTCTCCAATACACCAGTAAGAAAGCATTTTAGAATAAAATCATTAGAATAATAGCTAGCATACGAGCCCCTTATTCAGGTAAATCCCAATTCCAGAAGCCGAAAATACACTGCTGTTCTGGTAAATGCATAAAATTGTTACTTTACCAATTAAAAATATCAAATTTTTCATAACAACCCAACCTTCCATAACACAGCCTCAGTATCAGGAAATTTGTATGTAGATGCAATATGATAGTTTATTTGGTTTGTTTTATTTTTATTTTGTTCAGTTTCAAATATGAGGACGTACAACCCTGCAATAAAAAAAACTATTAATATTTTCAAACATTACAAGTGTTTTAAAGAATTATGTGTATTTTAAAAATAAGTAAATAAAGTGGTACAAAAGACAAGTATTAGGTGTGGTTAGCAGTTAATTCATTTTTCACGTCTCACAGATCTCTTTTCTTTAGCCCTCTAGGCTTCTTGTTGGGCTGTTGTTATGTAGAGGGGTTCCTTTATGTCCGTCTTCAGGAACCTTATGAAATCTGAGCTTTTACACTTTCTTCAAGCAGACATTCAGAGACACTGGATACAATGGTGGAAATAGCTTTTCTATATTCCTACTGGTTCGTAAGTTACGCCTTAGTGGGAGGTCCATGAATCTCGGGGGAGTTTGGGGGTAAAACGCAATTTTCTAAGTAGTTCTGTACCGGAAAACAATAGCCAATTACATAATTTAATGTTGCAATTGAATTAAATGACCTATTTAACATAGGATACACAAGTTCCGGCCTAGTGCGTAGGTCACTGACTACGAGGGAAATCGTGTGATAAAAGCACAAGTACAAAGCTTTTGAGCGAAACGAAACAATATTAAATTACCTTCATTAATATATGCACTTATAATTACATAAGACTCATAATGTTACCAATTTCCGAAGTACCTGTGACAAGTTAGTGTGTCAGAGAGGGAGGCAACTGTAATTCACATATTTTCCGCAGACACACAGGTTTGTCGAGCAGTATGTACGTGCATGCGCTGTTGTTGAATTGATTATAACGAAGCCTAGCGACGGCCTCTACACTACTATTCACACTGGCTTGTTGACGTTTCGCACTTCGCCAAATTAGCGAAAAACGGTAACTTTGGACCCCGAATAAAATGTTTCCCTTCTTGTGATGACATCGCGCCTTTAGTGTGTTACTAAGGAAGGTATGGGAATTATTTTTCCCGTGTATTCTACGTCTCTACAGTTCTTATTTCCAAATGACCACTTCAATGCATAATTACCGAATTTTTGTAAAGTAATCATAACTCTACTAAAAACCATTAAAATTTTACTGTAACACAATTTATAGGTTAACTAATAAAGAGCTGTGTGAATTGAACACATTAAATTTTAGTAGAAATGATTAATATAGGTACGTTATTTTGGTAGCATTTAAAATTATACCTTTCATCTTCAATGAAGGCCGAAAAGGAAATCACGGAAAATATCTTTGTACAAAATTCGTTAATCATGTTGCAAATGAGAAAATTATTTGTGTGTGCTAAACCAGTGGCAATATGCATTCGGATCAGTTTAGAGTAAAATAGAGGGAGGGAACTTTTACTTCAAAATATAACTCATCTTTACCAATGACATATTCAGACAATTCTTGAAACCATTCTTTCGCAGATTGTTGAATGATAAACATCATAAAACGTATATATCCTAGACAGTGAAAATACGTTTCGGAGTTATACAAACCAGAGCACTTTAGGTGTAAAGAATGTTGTACGTAGTTGAAATAGTATGGTTTGAACAGTATAGCAACTCTTACAAAAATTATTGAAAAAAAAATACTACGTTATTATTATTATATATATTTCACGGTACATCTGTATACTAATTAACATTCGTGAGATTTTACCAAACAAATATACAAATACATTAAAATAAACACAATTAAGTAAATCTAATATTCCATTAAAATAAAAAAACTTGCACTTTTTTGAAATTGTAAAAATAATCACAAAAAATACTATTAATTTGTGTGTATAGCTTTATTTTCTTATCCTGTTCATTTCTAAAGCGAAAGAATTAATC
Source organism: Medauroidea extradentata (assembly GCA_003012365.1). Classification (NCBI taxonomy): domain Eukaryota; kingdom Metazoa; phylum Arthropoda; class Insecta; order Phasmatodea; family Phasmatidae; genus Medauroidea; species Medauroidea extradentata. The sequence continues at coordinate 9,469 of PNEQ01131850.1, forward strand.
GAACTTGCTAACTGTCCGCAAATGTTAACTCTATTTTCATGTACTTACTCTTTATCTGATCTCTTTAAACTAATGATCTGACTTAAGCATCTTTCATTAAAGGTATAACGTAATTACTGCCATGTTACTGACAAAATAGTTTAAGAAGAATAATTTATGAAATTAGCACCAGTGCATAAAAATACACGTAGACTTGTATTTTCCTTTGAATATCGTGTAATGAGATTACAGATGACAATGTCATTTTATTTTTACTCTCTTTTTACTCTGTTAATTTACTCTGTGTAATGGAAATGTGTATGTTAATGTTACAAATCAGTGATGAAAGACTTTTAATTTCAGAGAAATACTATAATAATTTTATTAAATTATAAAAACCCCTTAGGTCTTTGTTAACCTGCTGATAAAAATTTGACTTAATTTTAATTAGCATAATTTTGTTTGGAATTTAAATGGCTATAATTTTAGCTATGCTATGACTTAAAGTACTGGAATATTCAACAGAATATACAGTTGAGGAATTGAAACCATTATCACCAGAGTTTGCTTGCTCCTAGCATAGAGAGTTTTTCAAATTCCTCATTGATTATTGTTTGAAGTGACGCTATCGGCTGCGTCCTTGGAGCTCCTTCAGACTCCACGCGAGCGAGACGTATGCGGCAGGCGATTTTATGTGACTACTGTTCCTGCCGCCGTCGTAATTTTAGGGACTCGAGGGAGCCGAGTCATAAAATAGGGAGCTAGACTATTAAAAGTATTAAGCTATTTTAAGAAGAGGCTGTTTTTTGTCCAGTTTTTTTCTGAGAGTTTGTAGTGAGCATCAAGCCGTCGTGGGATACGAACTGTAAGACTGACGCTTACTACGTCTATTTTTTTTTATCCCTGTCCTGTGGCTCAATTTTTTTTTGTTGAACTGAAAGTGTGTAAAAATTATAAAAGTTTTAAGTCTCCGGGACCGTTTGAACTATTTTTGTGCCACGCTTCTTATTTTGACCAAATTTGCCTCAGGAAGTGTCTAAATTTTATGTGAACTATTTGGAACTTCTACAAAAAAATGGTGAGACTGAATTTAATGTTGATACGTCACCCTGTAGCCTATCCAGTGGTCCTTTGTGTAGTATCTCATGCCTACTACTGAATTAACTAGCCGAGCGAACTCATACGTTTTTGAGCTGAATTTCGAACCTACTGATTTTATTTTATAACTCCAGAACACGTAATTGATGTATGTGACGTTTGATATTTTTTGTAAGTGTATAGAGTATGTCAGTGATATGTGTAGAGAGAGTAATTTTTCATACTAAATACCACAGCAGTCTGTATTGGGATAGCACCTATTTCCTTTTCTTTGCATTCAAATTCACCTTAAGTAAATCCGGATTATCTTAATTCCAATAGTTTTTAATGAGTGTTGCCGTCTAAGTGTCTTCTGGTAATTTTTATATTTTTTGCAAGTGCTATATGTGTATGTGTATGTGTCACGTGGCTAACGTCCACGTAAGGTTTGTTGTGTCACACACATCTGAGTTAGTTTCCACATACCAGCGTTCCACACTATCATCTCTAGTACACATTTCACAACCACATACATTTACCTTCACATCATCATTACGCAGTACAATCGCCAACTTCTTTTTCTGCGACATTGTACATGAAAACGAAGTGTTCAGTTCAACTTAGGTTAATTCTACTACATGTTAGAGAAAAAAATTCGTTTTCTTATGGGAGAGCCTGGCACAGGGAAAATTGCTGCCACTAATTTCGCTTCAATCGTTAATGTACCAGATAAATACGAAACCGTAGTGAAATGAAATTTAAATAAACTTGGAAATTATAAAAGTTTTGTAACTTAATTTTAAAGTGAAAAGAAACCGATTTCACATTTCATTATTATCAACTAAATGCAACTTAAAATTCAGGAATGCTCCGTGATTGATCAGTTTTGTGCACTACAGATACCAGCGCTCAAGCGGCAGAAACTTTTCTTGTGACAAACTTATAACATTGATCTTTCTAACCTGTAGTTGGATTAACCTTAGTTCAACTCAGAGGCCGTGTCCGAAACGACTATTTAGGTCACTAAATCAACTACGTGATCAGGTTAGTGCAGTAAATATTTGGGGATTTAGGGTGTAAAATTTACTGATGTGAAGTAGCATGCAAAATTCCCAAATACTTCCGTAAATTCGTCGACTGCTGTTCACTTACGTTATATACTCGGCTTTTAGGCTGAAAAACATATAAATATTCATTAAAACAGTAATAACATAAATTAAAAGCCGTAGTGTTATTTTGTATGCAGCAAATATATTTTTTTATTTAGAAATAAATCAACCCTAAAACAAAATAAATATTACAGTAGAATTCGTAATTTAGGATGTGAAAGAAACAGCTAATTAGTTTATATATAATAACGAATAGACAATATATTACATTGTGAAAAAAAAAAATAAAAAAAACACATCGAAATACCAACAAGTCTATAGTTTCCAACTTTGCCGCACGCAGCACTGTTTCATAACGTTGGAATCTGTCCACTCTAAATTTCCAAATCCTAGATATGTAAAAGCTTCGTTTCGGACACGGCTAGACACGTAATAGGATTCTGCGTTTGTTGGCCAGACTGTCTGCACTACACCTCCACTTCGCAGTTCAAGGAAGGAAAGGGTTATCAGCACAACAATCTCCGCGCGTATCATGTGTCCCATTGCTTGCCATTGGACTCACAGTGGAAGGGGTGTCTAACGACCATCCAAGAAAATATACAAATATTAAGCTAGGTTGACGCAATGCCCTTGTCGAGCCAGACAGCCTTAACGCACGAGTGAGTGAGAGATTTCGGTCAGCGCTTAACATCGAGGTCTTCAGCGCTGGTGAGGGGTGACATGAGGTGAGTATGGAGCATTGCCGGAATGAATAGGCGGGGGAAACTGAAGATCCCCGAGAAAACTCGCCGATAAACGGCATCCTCCGGCACGATTCCCACATGCGGGGACCGACCCCGCCGGGAATCGAACCCGGATCGCCTTGGTGTGAGGCGAGAGGTCTGACCCCCTCGGCCACCGCGGACCCTCAACTTACACACGAATGTACCCATTTCACGTACTCCATCTGTAAAGTTTATGTTCACGCTGCCGAAAATATCTTAAATTCGTGTTTCGTGGTCCATTTTAGGCGTGAAACATTTTTGCGCGGAATCTTTCAAAACATCACCACTGAATGTCTGATAGAGGATAGTTGTCTGGGAGAAGAATACACGATAGTTAGTGACTTGCACCTAGAGGCTAGTGTCAGGTGTGATGAATGTACTGTGTCGACCTATTCCCTTCCCCACTGCAAGGCCTGGAATATGCAAAGTTCGTACACCCAGGTGGCTACCTCAATGTTGGTATAAATTTTGAAACTAATTAATCTCAAAAATAATTATTTCAAACAGAAATAATTCCTCGTGTAATCTCTACAAGAATACTGCGATATGAGAAGCATTACTAATATTTTTGTTTCGTACAGCAAACATAAAATGTTATAATTTACATTTCACAAAAAAATCACGATAGTGTACATATACTTTGCAAGTATGTCCAAAGAACACTTTTTGTACAAAATATATATTTTTAAAAACTGCCCACAGAAATATAATTAATTTCCAAAAGTATTCCTTATTAAAATGAGAAATACGCGATTGAATTTTTAAAATAAAAACCAACGTTTGTTATAATAACCAAAAATTATAAGTGTACATTAATGAATTTTCGGGTGTGGTTTAGTAACCTCAAGATCTGCAATCTGTGAAAAAATGCTTTCAAATACTTTTCGTTTTCATTATGCAACGGGGTTCGTCTAGTCTAATTTTGACACACAATTTTTACCAATGAATTTTTCAAATATTAATTGACGCAATTTGTAGCAGCAGGTCACACTGTACGAAAAAGGTCGCCTAGTTTAACACACTCAAGTTAACGTTTTACGAGGAAATGTACAGTACGTTTAAAATGTGGTGACTTGTATGTAAGCAACACGCGATACACTGGAGATTATAGCAACCCCATTAACTAATGAACGTGAAAGGTACTCAAAACCATTTTTCACAGATTATAGATTTTGTTATTACTACATTGCACCCGGAAGTTAATTACTTAATCCTGCTAACTTTTTTTAACAAACGCGGTTTTATAATGCCAATTTTCAATAACGGATTTCTCCCTTAGATTTGTACTAATGAAAAACCCGCACCATATAACTCTACCTAACTTTTTTACAAGGAGTATTCTCGAAAAATTTAAAACGTACTTTTATGAATATCATGTGTGTGTGTGTGTGTATACATACACATATACCACGCGCGCAGCCCTTGTGGAGAATAGTGCAGTGACGTAAGCAGAGGTAAAACGAATTATTTACAGGAAAAAAGCCAATTACTCTGAAAAATCGATTTAGTAAATATATCCTGTTTTACTGTAAGTTAAACATTATCGAATTATATATTTGGCGGTACTAATAATTCTTTATGTGTTTCCTTCGAAGGGAGTATTATTTTCTTCGTATCAAGTATTTATTTAATGGAATGCTTAACTTAAAATAAGTTGTAAAAAATTACTATTAAGGTTACTGTTAATCTTATAAAAAGGCAACATATTTTTTGTTACAATGGTGTAGGTTGACTTTAAACAACAGTTTTCTTTGCTGCAATAAAAATTGTTTCATGACAAAATGACCAAGTGTTTATTGTGTATTTTTATCAGCTTTAAAATCGCAGGTTCACTGCAAGCGTGTCTATTTTTTCAAGTCCTAAACGTTAGTCTGCAGTATATACTTACAATATTACACAAGAACTGTCTTTTAAAAATTCTCTGTCATTTTGTTGTTGCTAAGCAAAGAACGCTATTTTTTAAGCTTTTATCAAATGTCAGCACTCACAAATTAAATGCGCGGCAAAGAACACATTTGTTCAAAGCGAACCTCAGCAAAGTAACTTCGACGCGAATATAGTATTTGTTTAAATTATATAGTTCTGGAAAAAAGAAAATGATACTGCAATCAAGACGGTTAAGATGTGATCTTTGTGGTAAAGTTGGTAGTACTTTTTGTAACAAAATATGCTATAATTCGTTTTCTTTGAAACTGAGAGAATAATTCTGTCATTAAAGAAAAAAAGAAAATAGTAAAACCAATGATATTAAACATTTCCTTCGCTATAAGGTATAACTGCTTCATCGCAGCATGACAGTCACGAAGAGTTTTTTATGTACTGTAAAGAAAGTGCTATCTAGGCGGTTTACGATGAAGTGAGCACTCTTGAAACCATACTTTCTTTTTCCTATAGTTTCCTGCTACTAACTAATATACACGAAGCCTAACAAGCAGGGGCAGATACAGTATTTCCTTCGCCCGGGGCAAGGATTGTGTTTCCCCCCCTCCTCCTTTCCCCTCCTTTTCCCATCAGTCCAATTAACCCAGTAGTAATAAACGTATCTTGCATACGTTGTTTTGCCCTCGCGTAAATAACAGTATAAAATGTTAGTAGAAATACACAAAACATATACGTACTAGCTACCATTAGCAGTGTTTTAAGTGTGCATTCTAATTATAAACACTGTATTTATAACATTATATATCGTTCAAGGTTAATAAATATACAAAACTAGTAAAAATCAAAATATTGGTAGACATTGTAAATTATTTACACTCATCTACATTTCATTCCCAAGTAAATTTTTCGGCACCACCATCGCCCCATCTACCCCCCCCCCCTTAGATACGCCCCTGACCTAAAGTAACAATAGAAGTGTATAGATTGTACTCTACTTAAAAAATAAACGTCTGAGCTGAACATAAGTATTTTTTTTACTATTTTTCTAGACAAGATGGTCTTCAAATATACTCACGACATCACGAACCTCATACACTGCGTAAAAAATATTTGCCTATTACTTAAAAACGTTAAGGGCATTGCCTACCTTAGAGCCGAGGTGAGAGCAAGAATGTGTGTATATTCGGCGCTGCTCAAGTAATTTCTAGCAATATCAGTTTCCCACGAAAACCTTTTTCTGCGATAAACGTATGGATTTCAGGACACTACTATGCATATTAAATGTATTTTGATGTTGATAAAACCTGTTTTTATGACGTCACCCGCTAAGCTGTCCTGCCTGCAGAAATCTGCATGTTCGTAACTCTAGACTTTTATTATTGCCAGTGAAACATAATGAATGTCACATGTCCACGAACCCATGCATTCTTAAGAGTTCGGTGGTTAGGGGATAGCCACTGCGTTTTATTGCAAGTAATGCATCATGGACTACGACTAACAAACCACGCGCGCTGTGGTAACCACAGACTGGCTGTGGTACGAGCACCGTAGGTACGTGACGCCTGGGCAGTATGCATTATGTACGAACATGTACTGCACGACTGCCGCGTGGGTTGCATGTTTCCCAGGCGCCCTCAACTACATGGTCTCTCTAGAGAGAGTGGAATAAGATAGTATTTGGTTATTCGGACTTCCGTCCGCCCGTTTTGTACCGTACGCGGAATAAATCTCCCAACTACTGTAGAAGACGGAAGGAAGATATGAATTCGAAAAGCATTAACACAACTGCAAAAAAAAAACCTTCATAATATCAAACATTCACTGGAAGATAAGAAAGGTTAACTTATCGTTCAGCAAATATGAAGAAATAAAGAATGCAAATACTATCTAACAAGGTAAAAATGAGTTGAGGTTATTACTCCAAGAATCAAAACTTAAATTAAATTAAATTCTGCAAGTCCTTTGGAAAATTTGGGATGTTGAAAATATGTTACTCTAAATTGACACCTCCTTAATACTTTCAGAACAGTTTCAGAGTCACAGTCGGGACACACTACTAACTAACATTTATCTGTCTCGGAAGGCGCTACGGAGGTTTAGATAAGGTGTTAGGAAGGTTGTGACATAGGACTGATCGTTAAACATCAGAGAGGCTTTAATAAGGCGTCCGGTAGACAGCAGAGAATTTTGGAAGAGGTTAGTTTTGTGTAGACGTCACCGAGGTTTAGGCAAGGATTTTGGACGGTCTAGGCGCCGATTACGAGCCAGCTGAGTATGGCGAGGTAGGTGTCGGCGAGCATCACAAAAGTTTGGACGAGGTGTCAGGTGGACGTCAAAGAGGTATGATGTAGTTAGGTGTCAGGTAGACATCAGAGAGGTGCGAGGTACTTAGGTGTCAGGTAGATGTCAGAGAGGTGCGAGGTACTTAGGTGTCAGGTAGATGTCAGAGAGGTGTGAGGTAGTTAGGTG
>PNEQ01131851.1:0-16749 GCA_003012365.1 Medauroidea extradentata
TTTCTCATTTGACTGTACCAATCACAATAAGGTTACTGTAACACCACACGTCTGTGATTTGCGTGTAAAACCCCACGACACACGAATGTCAAAACATCCAATCTCTGACCGTGAAGCAAGTCTGCAGACGTGCACACAAGTCACTGACACAAAGTGAGGCAAATTTCTTTTCGCGAAAAGTTCATGTCTCTATCTATAGGATGACTAGAAGTGGCCTACAATGGAGAGTCGAAAGACTAAGAAGTGTAAAGGAAACGAGAACACACCGAGAAAAAACCCACAGGTCAATGATAATGGTCACCATGTTTCCCACATGCGAAAAATCTGTATAGACCGTGCCGGGAATCGAGCCAGGATCGCCGTTGTGGGAGGTGAGTTGTCAGACCACTACTCCGCCTCGGCCTCCACAAATATACGAGACTTGAGTACACAAGTACTAAATCGCGAATCTCTAGCCGTACATAGCCTACGGAGTGGTGCTAAGTGGAGACGAATGTTCGTTAACGTCTAAACACTGTGACAGGAAGTAACTCTTGGCTGAGAAAACGCCTCGAGTGCTAATGTACGCGCCTGGTTGAAGGACACCTAGTGATAAGGCTACAGTGACACGTCCTGTTACTTCAAAGGTCAAAGTGCGGCGCGCGAATAGAAATAAGAAAAAAAAAAGGATAGAAGATAACATGAAATTCTAAAAGGAACGTCCAAGGAACAATCGTCAGTCGGTGAGCGAACACAAGTTTGGCCTAGCCAACAGGGTTGACAAAATTGTCCGTAAAATTTAACGCGAATTTTTAATAAACGAATTGTGAATTATTGGAAACTTAATTCGTAATTAAGAGCCCTATACAGCTGGCGCATTATCATTGCTGCAGCGTGTTAGGAGAAAGTTATTCTAAGAGAAACAAATAAACGTGCGTTTGATATATTTATCTACCAAAATATAACACATTTCAAACTATGCTTCTCTATTTTTGATTTTTAGATACCATCCTTAGAAACGTGTTTTTAGGGAACCTCGAAATGGCCAAAAACTGCTTTTTCAGACCGCTGCCACGTAAACAATACCAACCGGAATTGTAAAACATAATTTAAAAGCATGCGCTGAACTAATACTTTACACATACCACGTATAATAAAAGGGTGTGGGGTCACCGCTTAAGAGGGCGTGGTACATAATTCAACGCTAAAAGTATTAATGTATAACTGTAGGTTCCTTGAAGCTAATTTGCGAAAATTTAACAATAGCAATCCTAGGCAATAGTTTTAGCTAATGTTTAAAACAAAATTGTTTCCAGTGTTACGAACTTCGGTGGCACAATCTCTGACGCCGGAATCTCGTGCATTTAACTGCGGCACAAGAAATCACGCGTAACGAATTAGTAATTCTGGATAAATATTTACTCACAAAGTTGGCAAATACAATTATCTAGGATTGTCATTGAGTGTTTTATCCATATTGGCTTCGAAAAAAGCATAGAAATCTATTGATGTTTTCAGCGTTTGTATATCTACCACGCACTCGATAAGTCATATAGCAAAAAGCCAAGGACCGAAATCCTGCACGCCGTTTTCCCGCCCCGCGCAGAAAAGCGACACGGTTGTTGACGCACGCGTCAGTCTAGCCCTTATCGCCTGCGAGTTTCCCTACCTCAGACGCGGCATCTATCGCGTGTTGGATACGGCTCTTAATAGCAATTAGTAGCGACCTGAACATTTCGCGTTTTCTTTTAGGCATACACTAGTATTCCAACAACTGTAAGATGATGTCACTTTCATAATTGGTCCTTTACTCATTTGGTATTGCACGGAAGTCACTGAGCCAATAATAAAATTGTAACTAAGTGCAGGCCCATTCAGCTGTGTTGGAGAGCAACAAATGAAAGCTGCTGTCTCCTTAAGTTCACACAAATTCTTGGTGGCTAACCCACAAGTCAGTGAACATGCGAATTTTTCCGGTCTCTAGCAATTAACATTGACCTGAAATTTCGCGTTATCTTTTGGGAACAAGCTACAAGACGAACAAGTTTTTTCGTGATACTTTTTCTATAGGCACTTGGCATAGTTGGCACATCGTAGAGGGCTGAGCCAATGACAAAAAAAAAATAAACAACAGGTCCACCTATCAATAAAGCTTGTGATTTATGGCGAAAAAAATTTCTGCAACAACTTGTTTCAATTCCTCATGTGCACATCTGCAACTCTGGTCCGTGGTTATTGGTAGAATATAATAGGGCAGAGGCGTGGCTCATTTGACTGCACCAACCAGAACAATGTTACCGCGACACCACACGCCGTGATTTGCGGATAGTACCCTGCGACGCCGAAAGTTAAAAACTTCCAATCACTGACCATGAAGCAGAGAAACATAAGGCATTGAAACAATTTTTTGCAGAATTATTTTCACAAAAATTCACTAGTTCTACCTATCAAGTAGCATCACAGTGTCTTAGTAATTAATACAGGACAATGATTTTGTCGCGAAAAGATTTTTGCCCCACTTTGTTTCAACGTCACACTTGCACATCGGTAGCTGTGCTTCATGGTTATTGGCAGCGTGTTTTGTTCAGACACGTCTCTCATTTGACTGCACCAATCACAATAACATTCTTGTGACTCTGTAGTCTGTAATTTGATAAGCCACGTGAGGGTAGATTCGTCCAATTACAGAATCAGAGCTGCAGATGTGCACATAAAGCATTGAAACCAAATGTTGCAAAAATATTTTCGCCATTAAATCGTGGCTCTAGTAATTAGTCTTCTAGTGGAAGACAAGCGTCAGTTGAATGCCTTGCGCTGATTGGCGATGATGAGGCAAGTTGTGAGCGATAAATACTGTTCCTTAGAGCTCGCCGGTTCCCAGGTCCACATCGCTTTCGTTGTAGGCCAGTAGCACGCAAGTTATGTTTGCAATAGCACGTGTCGTAAACGCCAAAGGACTGTAATAGAGATGGAGGGAAGATATATTCTTCAGCACATAACTTCCATTTCTTTAGCGCTGGGTGAGTGGTGACACGATGTTGGCATGGACGGAAGAAACGGGAGACCAGGGGCATCGTCCGGCACGATTCCCATGTGTTAATATCCAGGGATCAACCCCGCCGGGAATCGAACACGGATCGCATTGGTGGGGAGCAAGTGCTCTAGCCACTGCGCCGTACAAGCGCACCATTTACAACTTATGTTTTGTTCGTTTCAGCGGGGCTCATGCTTCTAAACTATAATTTAGGCAGTTTTTCAATACCCTGAAAACTGTGAGTAAATTAATATTTTCATGTCCAAAAACACTCTAAAACACTTATTTAATTTTGATTCTCATACATGTATACATAAAGTATATCAATGAATGACGTTTAAAACATCCTATAGCGAGATAGCCGACGCTGAGACAAGAAATTTTATGTAAGACACGTGGAGTCGCAATAATCGGGAAACGCTTTACATTGGTGACCAAACGTTGAACATAATGATATGACAGATGTCACACATCGCTGCATCTGTGACTGCCAGGCGTAGAGTTCGTGTTGCATCAAACCAATTAATTGTGTCCACTTAGCAGTGTACCACCTGGCCTGCACGTGCTGCTTCACGTTAGTGTCAACTAACCCTTGCTGACGGGCAGGAAACTTACACAAACACTCAGCAGAAGACACCAGAATGGAACCCAGTAAACTTGTGATCCCCAAATTGCGGGGTTCGTGACCCCAAAAGAGGATGCGTGCTGTTTCGGAAGGGGTCGAGATAGGCTTACAAAATAAGCTTAAGAAAACCAAAAATAAAATAAACTGAAAAAATTAGCCTTCTTTGGCTCACGCTCATATCTGACGAACGGAGGTACGACGTGGCGAAAAACGGCTTGTGCATCATTTTACTAGATAAGGCAGCGTCAAAGCTAAAAGTACGCTCTGTGAATGCAGCGCGAGCTTTTTTTTTTTTTTTTCTGTAAAGGGTAAAAGGGGTTTGATATTTTTTTGAGAAACAAGTAGGCTATGTGATAAATATTATTTGTTGAAATGGAGGGGGTCACGGTTAAAATATCGTGCACAAAAGGATGTCACGGTTTAAAGTCGTACGCAAAAGGAGGTCGCATGCTGAAAAAAATACTAACTGGTCACCACAAAATATTTTGTCATTATAGACCCTACCAAAAGTTTTTGTGGTGACGAAATTTTTTCGTTATCCCCAGTAAAGTTTTGCAGTGACTACAAAAAATGTTTGTAACTGTTACAAAATTATGTTGTGAGGTCCATATTGACAAAACCTTTTGTAGCCACCACAAAACTATTTTTTTTTCTGTGCAAGACCAAAATTTTTCGGAACCACTGCAATCAACTGTGCGCGTAAACCTACCTTGTGTACAGCCTACCTTGCAACACGCCACGACACGCCTGTGATCGGCACAACAAAACAAAAATTGCAGTAACGAAATTTCGCTGCCGAATTCAACGGGTTGACCATCGAGTAATAAGTAGAGGTAATGGTTTATCGCGGGAAAATTTGACTGTCTGCTAGATTGTAACTTACGTTCGACTTGCCAAAATGTTACTGACTGTCGCTTGTACGTTGAGCTGTTGCCCTATATTCTACTGAGCAAATAAGAATTTCGCTATTGTAGTATTTGATACCTGTTACTGGTCTGCATACAACTATGGACTGTCAGACGTATATCAATCACCCACTCGTATATGTTGTAAGAAACTACAGTGTTTTCAAGGCTACGTTATAACAAACAATTTTCGCGATTTACCATCATCTCTAGTGATAAAATTTTGGTCAACACTTAACATCTAGTACTTTTAGTGCTGGTGAGGGACGACATTATCAGTGGCGGCTCGTAGGTTGTTGCCAGGGAGGGCACAAGTTGCAGAAAACTGTATAGAGTTGTGCGCTAGTTGACGCTACAGCTACTAACGCGCTGGTACGTAGGTGTCGCTTATTAAGGGCACCGCCTACCTGCGCATGAGAGGCTCAACAACGAAGGAACAGTAAGGTCGACCTTGAAGCGCGCATCACATGCCGCGTCGCCTCAACGAGCCAAGCGCTGAACCAGCGTGCAAGCTTCCCGCCGAACGGTTTTTACTACGGGACGTTAAGCGGTGACAATGTAATTTTATTGGTGGAAAGTCTGCAACTAAGTTCAGTGCAAGTTGCAATCTGAGTTTCACATACATCCGGTTAGTGCATTTTGAAGTACGGAAGGCTGAAAAGGCTGTTATTAGCGATGTTGGAGGGCTTGGAAACAGTGTTTTTAATGAGCGTGGCGTCTTAACAATGAGGTTCCGACCTTGTCTGAAGTTTGTTTTCTATTCTACGTTGACACAATGAACGCACGTGGAATATTTTCGAAGAAACAACCTGTTTACGAACACGCTGCAACGCATTTGACTGGTCACAACAGAATATGCAGTCAGAAGATATTTCATGGATATTGGTATACGGCGATGAGTTCACAGAAGTGTACAGTTCTCGGCATCTTGAGCCCTCCCTGCCAACAACCCACGAGCCGCCACTGGACATGGTGTTTGGAGAAGAGCTTTAAATGAACGGGCGAGGGAAACCCGCCGACTAGTGGCATCGTAAGACACGATTCCAGTGTTGCAAGTGTTAGATGAGTATAAATCCCATGTTTAGAGATGATGGTTTATCGCGGAAGAAAACTTGACTATTTGCTAGGCTTCAACGTACGTTCAGCTTATCAAAAGATTACTGGCTTTTCCTTGTACGCGAAGCTACTGCCCTATTTGACTAAGCCAATAAGAATACCGCTATTTTAATATTTGATGCACGTTATTGGTCTATAGATAGCTACGTTGTGTCAGTGTTTTCAAGGCTATGTTGGCACAAAACATTTTCGCGATATACCATCATCTCTACCCATGTTCCATATGCAAAATTCCAATTTCAACACAAAAAATACCACAGCTGAAAAAAAAAATTATATTGTCTCGTGACAGCATTATTTTTAAATTGTCCGTTAAAATTTACGAAATACTGCATGGGATATTTATTTGTATGTTTCCAGCGCGTTGTGCTCCTAGCCTTTGTAACGAATCCGTATGGCAAGAAACACAATCAAATACTTTAAATAAACAAATCTGTAAGTAATTGACAAAAATAGATACACATACAAAAACGCTTAAACGTAATACGCGACACAGCAGTGCTAAAAGTACTTAGCAGATACTATGAAGCTTGTAATAGCTTATCAAATAAGGTTTTGAATGAAAGTCCCATAACTAATAGAGCCACGATTTTATGGCGAAAATATTTTTGCCACATTTAGTTTCAATGCATTATGCGCACATCTGCACCTCTGCTACGTCGTCTGTGATGGGCTGAATTCGCCCTCACTTGCCTTATCAAATTACAGACTTGCGGAGTCACAATAATCTTACTCTGATTGGTGCAGTCAAATGATAAACGTGTCTGAGCAAAGACACGCTGCCAATAACCATGAAGCACAGCTGCCGATGTGTAGGTGAGACACTGAAACAAAGTGGGGCAAAAATATTTTCACGACAAAATCGTGGCCCTACCAATAACGTTAACATTTACATTGAAAAATACCTTTGTTACATATATAATGTTGATTACAATTTAAAAAGTGCCCACGAAATGGGACAAATCCCACGACCTGGAAACACTGCACGATGTCGACATGCGGGAACCAACCTCGCGAGGTATCGAACCCGTATCGCCTAGGTGGGTAGGCGAGTGTTCTAACCACTTCGACAAACGCGGCGCCCTGGCCACGAGTGATCACACTTGAGGGGTTTCATGATTATGTTTCGAGATTAGAAGTGACTAAGAAGGTACGTATCAGCAGAGTCCTTGGTTTGTGAGCAGCTGTGCGATAGTAGAGACGTTTTCGCGATTGTTCAGTTCCCCCCCCCCCTCCCCGAGGCAATGTCGCACTCGTGAGAATCTGTTGTGCTCGAGGTTCGCGCCAAGTATTGTCAAACATTTTACCTCGCCACGTGATACGCGTCGAGCTCTTCAAAGCCTGAAGGTCGGCTGAAGGTTGATCAAAGACCACATGCTACGTCCTCGTTCGAGTGCTTACGACATGCTCAGACGCGCGTATCCACAATCGCTCTTTATCTGTTCGACACGCTCTGTAACTGTTATTGTTCGGCTGTTCTTTCGGCCATTGCGCCAGAATAAAAAACATCCCGGGGTGTTAGACGTACCAGTTTCTTGGTACTCATACCAGCTTTCAGGGTGCCGTACCAAGTACCAAGGTACTTTGGTCTTGTTACGCGAAAATACCAAGATTTCAGTATTTGCGATCGTTTTTAAAAACGTTAATTTTGAGTACAGCACCTTTCTACGAAAAAAAAAAAAAAAAAGTGTGTCAAAGCACAACTCATACCAATTTTTCTTAGTGAATATGAGCTGCTAATATTTCTTTTTTTTTAATGCCGGTTATACCATGTTACCAACAGTTCCACCGAAATACGGAAAGGAAATGATCATTTCCAAAATATTTACTTAAGTAAATAAGATGTTTGAAGTACGGTACCTTATATTTTTTTGCGTGCCTCTATGAATTTGCGATTAAAATACATAAAAAAATAAAAATTGTGTTACGTAACAACCTGTTAACCAAAATGCACAAAATAGTGACTTGGATATTTTATTCATGTGAAGTTGTCACGACGTACCAGTTTTTTTTTTGTCTAAAGCACCAATCATTGTGAGGTACGTGCCAGGACTTCGGAATTGGCATATAACATCCCTGGAAGAATTGTTAATTGGAGCTGCTGTTCTTGTGCGTGAGTTATCAAGAAATTCACGACCGCAGTAATCTCAACTTATCAAATTTTACGTATTCAATATCCCGAAAACATTTCCACTTCTCAGTAGCTACAGATTAGAAAAATGTTTGCGTTTCTTCTGTTTGCCGGTACAGAAACGTATCATCGTAATTTAGGCAAACATTCAAGTGTTTTACTGAGAAAATATTTAGCATTAAAATACATACTTGTCTAATGTCATCTAACCGAGGTCGAGGTCGTTTGTTTGGATGAATAGGTGCAAAGTTTTGATAGTTATTCTTTCTTTGTTTTTTCAGGCTGCAGCCAATAGATCTTAATCTTAAATTACCATTTGAGAGACCCTGTGATTTCATGTTTATAGCTTATTACCAGTCTTGCCTACAAACAGTTGTTCGTATCTGTTGACTTGTGTTATTTGACAGCAACTGACGTGGCAGACCCAAGAGGTCGGTGAGAAGCGGAGATTAGTGTGGTCGTGAAATTATGGTGACTGGCTTCCGGTAACAGAAAACAAATAACCACTACCGGTACATATTCTTATCTTACCAACCAGAAAAGTCTGAACTTGCCAGATGAACAACAGTTACAATTTTAAATATGAGTGCATTGTATTAGAACTGTTCTTTAAATAAGACTGATGCCGTTGTCAATTTTAATTGGACGCAATTATGCAAAAAAATAATCAAGCAACAAGTCACTGCTTGAACTGAGATATTCAAGGTCAAGTCTATTGTGTGTATCTAAACTTGTACGAACAGTTTTTTTCTGGGCTTTTTTTATCATTCAAATATTAGGATTTAATGCTTGTTGTTGTTCCAGGACCCACCTTGCACCTTTTCCTTCTATGTTGTGTGAGTATCTCAAAATTAATTATTTTTTAACGATTCTTGCAATGGGGCGAGTTACAAACTAAATAAGTATTTTGGACATACGCCATTGAAGCAATGGCGTATGTCTGAAATATTTTTTTAATTTATAAATTACTTTGTTGGTTGGTTCCTTTTTGGATAACTACTTCCAATTTTCTACTGTTAATTTGTTTTCAGATAAAACATCATTGTTTTTGCGTGTTCGAGTTCTCCAAAACTGTTTGTACAGGCCTGAAAAGCCCAGTTTGCACGTAAAATACATCGCGAATTACCAGGGTATCTTATCTAGAAATATTTCTCAGACATACGACAGACGACAACTAAATAAAGTGTATGTGTATGCCGTAAAATTAAGGACTATAATAAATAAGAGAATAAATTAGTTTAAATCAACGACCAAAATTCCGTTATCCGTATGAAAATGTTGGTTCCTGAGAAAAAGTGTTAATTTCATGCTTTCCACATTTAAGTTACGATATTTTACGCTATCGCAAATATTATTATTTTTTTTACATTAAAAACATTCGTGCAGTAAAATATGACACTACTATTAAATTTTTAAGTAACGGCCTATATGTGTAATTTATTTGGTTGGTAATACTTAGAATGTAATTTGTAACATTTGTGTTTTTCAGTCTAGTTTTTTAACACTAATGCAGACCGCGTTTAGAAATTGAATTATCCTAGCAACAATTCACGAAATGGCAAACTGACAGTATCGAACACGGTCAAGAGTTCATTACATTACACTCCATTATGCTGTTGAATTCCATCCGTCAGACTAGTCGGAAGGACAGGCCTATACTTCAAGTAAAGTAGCATCGTTAACTCCATCGATCCATGTCACTCCTGCCTCGGGCGGAAAACAACACGATAATTCAAACTCTCTTCCTTATTCCTCAGAAGGCACTCCGGTAACAAACAGCAATTAACAATTACTTTATAATTATACTACGTTTTGTGTGTAAGCTTACGTGTGCACGTGTATATATATATATATATATATATATATATATATATATATATATATATACACACAAACTAATTTATTTAATTTCAACGCAGAGAAAATTATAAATACTAGGAAGAACTTAGACGTATCAATCGAAGAGATGAGGAAATTCGATATTCACATATTATTCTCCATTCTCCCTATGCTCCGTTTTGATCTTACTCAAACTAGAACATTTTACTATTGGGTAGCTGAATATTTTTTTAGCAGTGGCGTGTTTGACGAGTCGTCTGAATTGTTGCCCTTTCAGATTTGTTAGGTTTGGACAGGTTAGGTTAGGTTAAGTTGGATTTTGTCAGGTTATATTACGTTATTTTGGGTTATGTCAGAATACTTTTCCTCTTCCAAGAGACAACAATTCAGACAATCCTTCAGATGCACCAAACTACCAGGAAAATCGTACAATTCAGTTGCCCTTTTATTATAACGAGGGGTAAGCCCTAAGAATCACAATATTATATGTTAGAATCCCCACACGTACTTTAGAAAAATACTGAATATTTTCAGTTTAGTGGTAATTTTCCATTATGAGCAAAATCATAGTGATAAATGTCTGCAAGAAAAGCTTAATATCGTCTGCCTGAGGATTACTTTGTGATATTCAGCAAAACACTGTAGCATTTAACTGATAACACGAGGGGGAATTACTCCTACCAGTCGTGCAATGTTCAAATATGGAACGAAAAAAAAAAAACCATTAGTGTTCAAAGGTTAAATAACAGGATGCTCAGAAGCGGCCGTACGACGAGCACACCACGCGAATCCTGGGCTAAATTGGAGACCATAACGTTAGTGGCTAGACGTTGTACGATGACATTTTTTTGCGCAAACTTGTATCACATATTTCAAAGAGTTTAGTACAACAAACGAGGAAAAACATCGCTGGGGTCCCGATTAAAATATCGCTACTTGCTATTTGCACCGACTCAGAGCAGCGCAGGCGAAGAGCAAGTAAAACGAGCCTTCGCACTTTCACGATTTTCAGCTGCGAATGCGCAAACAAAGCAAATATACTGCTGCCGAAGTATATTATGATAGGCGCATATTTATACAACAATTTTGTACTTATCACTAGGGACCTGAAAAATTCGCGTTTACTTTAAGTCACAAGCTATATTTCCAGTAAATATAAGTTCGTTCCTCTTTCACAATTGGCCGTTGACTTATTTGACAACTCGTGTAAGTCGCTTGGCCAATGATAACAACGAAACTAAATGTATGCCCATTTCACGGTGTCATCGAGCAGCTAATGAACAGCTGCTGTCTGTTTGAGTACACATATATTCTTGAAGGCTAGCCTACAGGGCGGTGAACCAGCGAATTTTTCCCGTATCTGCCTGTCACGTGACATATTGCATTTATGCGTGCACTCTAAAAAATAGTTAGTAAATCTGCTACACGTGCTTATAGGAGTGAAGAGTGTAGGAATAAATAGTTAGAGACACTGGAAAATCGCGAACATGTTTAGCATAGTCTCCAATAAACTTTAGTATTTTAACCGCGACACGTGTGAACAGTTTTGTGGCGAATCACACACGCTGTGTGTTCAAGCTGTGCAGTTCTAACTGGACCTGTTGAAGAGAGAAACAATGCTTCAAATAAACCACAGCCAATGTCGATACGAAACATTCTGTGCTATGTACAGCATTTTGGAGCCTAGCAAATAGTTAACTATTCACGCGACATTCCAGTGTTTCTAGGTATAGTATAATTGTTTCCCAGACATCCATGATAGCCTTACTTAACTTGTTTATAAAACAGTCAAATGTATACTAAAGTTACCAGACTTGTTTTGTAACAAATGTTAAAGTTTGCATATTTACAAGGTGGAAGTATGGTAACTTTTCCATACTATGTTTAGGTTAATTACTTCCTAAACATTTTAGGAAGTTTTTTTTATAGTGTGCATATGTAATTCCACTACAGCGCAATCAGGAGCAAGGTGCAAATAGCAGGTCGCCATAGTTTAATCGGGGCCCAGCGAGATTTTCCCTCGTTTGTTGTACTGAACTCTTTTAAATATGCGATACAGGTTACGCAAAAAATATCATCGTCCAACATTTTGCCACTAACGTTATGGTATCCAATTTAGCCCATTAAAACCGAGATATATAATGCCCAAAAAGAAAGACACTACGCGAACCCTGGGCTGATTCGGAGACAAAAATGTAAGTAACAGAATGTTAAACGACGACATTTTGACGTGCACAATGTGGCAACACTGTACGGAGAAACCTCTTGCTCTGCACGTCCAGGTATCACTTTATGTATGTTACGTCGTGTAAACTACCGTACGAGAATATGAACCCGCGCCCATAATATACATGAGGGTCAAGATATTTGTGTAGCACAAGAAAGAACTTACTCTGTGCTGTGCTGCCATATTATGCACTTAAAATATATAGTAAATAATTTTATCGCAAACATTTTCGTCTCCGATTTAGCCCAAGATTTGCGCTGTATACTTTTACGCCCGTTTCAGGGCACCAAATATACTTATGTTAGTAAGCTAAAAGTTACAGGAAATCCAGTTACTAATGGAATTAGGCTAACTTAAACCAAACTACGAATTTAAAAAAAAAATACTTAGCTACTGGTTCCATTTAATATATTTATCTAGTCGACACCAATGAGAAGGAAAATTTACATTGGCGTAGTTTATGAAGAGCAGTTCTTTGAAAGAGTTTGTTGCATTCATCTATCCTAATTCCCCATCGATTTTAATATACCGGTAGCAAAGACGTACCTTATTTTCTATATAAAAATCCTAACTATTGTCGGCAGTTTTAGTGTACCAAAGATGTAGATAATTATCGATACATATTTTCTTCACTACTAGCAATTTTTAATATGTACAAAAATACGTGTAGTTCGTGACATATAATTTCAGTATGTCTGTTAAATTTGTCAAGACGTTATGCGAATAGTTCTAATCACTATAAAAAAAAATTTCCAACGCTGTTTCGTACAAATGTAAACTTATGAATTTCACACTTAGCTTACTGTAGATCGTAATGTTTATAAATGATTCTTCTTTAAATAATTTTAAAAAAAAATTCACTGACAGCGGAACAACTAGACAGACATTTGTTTCCTAAGACAGTACAGTTGCACACTTTGTTTTATTCAAACTGTAAAAGTAAATACGAGTTTTTAAAGCCGTAGTCATGCGCTGCCATTCGAAACTAAAGAACTTCCACTTTAGATTTAAGAAAAGGATAAAATGACATTCGTTACGTCACGCAGTCACGTGCCCTCCTATTTCACTGGTATTTCCTCCCCTCTAACCCCCATCCAAAAAGAAATCACGGAGCCTGTATTTTCCTTTAGTATTTATGTTTTCAGTCTGAGGGGCCCACGACTAATTATGTTGACTCCAACACGTGCTGCATAGAAAGTGTGTATTTTTTTTGTGACCTCCGATGGTGAGTCGTATGAAGGAGTGTGGGGAGATGGGCGTGGAGAACCCTTCTCGCCTCAATGGGCTGGCTATTGTGTCTGTGAAGCCGCGGTATTGTGACCAGTGGAGCCATCTGTTGGCGCGACGTTTGAAGCTGCATTCCGCCGCGCCACCCAGGCAGGACTACCAACCTCGCTCCCGTCACACCAGCCGCGTCGCAGGGCGGCCAAGCGTGTGAAGACGAACAAACTGCCCGCGCGCATCCTGTACTGCGCACGAGCCGTGAAAAAACAGCCTCACCCGCGCCTGGGACACGGCTGGACGTCACGAGCCTGTAAAAGAAATTGCCCTGACGCCGACTTAATCTATACGCGCAGTTAACAACCAAATTATGAGTGCCATACGCACTTTACACAGTCAGTGTTAACGATAACTGCGTCACAGCCACGCAATTTTTCTGTACCAACTTATTTCAATGTATTCAGTGCAAGCCTACAGTTCTACTTCATAGTCAAGGGCGCCCATAAAGGGGGGCAGGGTGGGGCCTGAGAACCCCTTCCCCCTAACAGATGTTCCACAATGTGTTTAGTTTTGTTTTTTAATAGAATGTATAGCAAGCTATTTGCAGATTGATAAGTTTCGTAATCAAAACGGTTTCATGTGTCGTAATATGCCAGTGGATACAAATTTATACACAGACTGTATCCGTTCCTTTTGTCATATAAGTACATATATTATGATCGTGGCTTCCCTCCCCCTTATAATCTATAAGATGGGCGCCCTTGTCCATAGTCTATGATTAGTATAGACCTGCAAAATTCGCGGGTTAATCGACCTGTAGGCTCCAAGAATATCTGCATACTTACTTGAAACCGTAAAGTGCAAATTTTGACGTTTACGACTCATTACGCAAAAACTATGAGAGATACAAAAATTTCCTAAGAGGAAGATTTAATCACAATTTATGTCTTAAATAAGAAAAATAATATCTGGTACAAATATAAAAATAAATAAAGACGTTGAAAACTGAGATGAACCGCGCCCTTAAGCAGACAACAACTGTTCGTTAACTGCACGCTGACACGGTGAAACAACACGATTCGACCTTCATGTACTTGCTTCTTTACTATTGGCTGAACGCCCTCCAGGAGGAGACAAATAAAGCAAGAGCCAATAGAGAACGTGACACGAACTTATAGTTGTTTGAAATATTGCTTCCGTCTGAAATAAAACGAGAATTTTTCAGGTCCCTACTGATTAGAAGTTTTTAACTCTAAGCGTCTTATGGTTCTATCAGCAAATAAAAAACGTGTGGTGTGGCAGTACCTTATTCTGAATGACACAGTCAAATGGACGACGTCTTTCTCCAAGACATCAGCCTATAACCTTTAAGCAAAGTTGCAAGTGTCCACAAGTCGGTACAATTTTCTCTTATACCAAATTTAGTGACTCTGGCTGTTAAAAACACCGTACATTGTATGCACGTTGATATTATAAGTAGAGATGATGGTATATCGCGAAAATGTTTTGTGCCAACATAGCCTTGAAAACGACGTAGTTAATTGCAACACATATAATTGGGTGATGTACGTCTGACACATCGTAGCTGTCTGCAGACCAATAACAGGCATCAAATATTACAATAGCGGGATTCTTATTGGCTCAGTCGAATAGGATGACAGCTCTGCGTACAAGCGGAAGCCAGTAATCTTCTGGTAAGCTGAACGTACGTTGAAACCTAGCAAACTGTCAAATTTTACCGCGATATACCATCATCTCTAATTATAAGTAAAGGTACGTAAATTTCGCAGATACATTCCAGGTCAGGTTGAACGCCAATTATGTATACTTCATTGTCATGTCTGTGACTTGCTGGCGGCTGTTACGAAACGCGTTTGACTGCTGCAAGCCAGTAGTAAATAGGGAAATAATGCGAAGTGCTGTCGCTTGCCCCCTGCTTGCTCGGTTATAAGCCAATAGATAATCGATTGTGGCCAGTGGGAGTATAGGACTGACAAGTCTA
Source organism: Medauroidea extradentata (assembly GCA_003012365.1). NCBI lineage: Eukaryota > Metazoa > Arthropoda > Insecta > Phasmatodea > Phasmatidae > Medauroidea > Medauroidea extradentata. The sequence goes on from PNEQ01131851.1 coordinate 15,080, forward strand.
GGCTGCTGCCAGATGAATCCGCGAAATCGACGTACCTCTAATTATAAGTCGTTCAGGATAAAAATTTAACCTTCGAAAAATGTCACTAGCCGTTACTGCGTCTAATTCAACATTAACTAATCCGGCGCTGCTCCATACTCACCTCATGTCTCCCTTCACCAGCTTTGAATACCTCGATGTTAAGCGCTGACCAGAATCTCTCACTCTCTCCCAACATTAACTACAGTACCCTTACTGCTTGTAAGGTTGGCAACTAACTGCGCAATATAACTCCGTGTATTTTCCTATTTAAATACAACAATACTGAAGCAAAATTAACAGAAAGCGACAAAATTGTATTTTATATAAGTAATTAACTTATTTTTGTGAAACTAAATAGATTCATGCCGACTGCACAACTTATCTTACACGTGCAAACATCAAGTGAGGTGTCCAGAGTGATTATAGACATTGCCCGTCGTTGGCCGTTACGCGCGGAAAGATACGAATTGGTTGGAAATAGAACTTCAGCAGGGCTCTTTTTAGTGCTCACGTTGTCCCAAACCGCCTATAGTTAGGGTGATCTATTTACATTGAAAACGTGGCACAAAAACATATTGTCCGAAATATTGAATATAAGTAACTGGGGCTTCAAAAGTGTTCAATTTATAGTGAACTGCCTATAGTTGTCCATATAAGTCCTCGCTAATTTAGGTCTGATTCACAACGCGTGCACTGTAGTTTTAATTTTCTGATTCATTCACACCATGCGTTTAATATGCGGGTATTTTGTTTGCACATGAAATATTTATTTTGATAGCCACACATGTGCCAAAAAATATTCTATTGCACGAGATTATGTTTTATCGCGGGAAAACGCGACTGTTGGCTGGGTTTCAACCCACGTCCAGTTTGCCAGAAGATTAATGGTTAAGGACCCTTGTTTTTTCGCAAAAAGAATTTTTCCCCAGCTTGTTTCAGTACCTTGTTTGCGCATCTGCAATTCTGCATCATGGTTATTGGTAGCTTGTGTTTGTGAAGTAGCGTCTCTCATTTTACTGGGCCAATCAGAATATTGTTTCTAAAACACATCACGTCTGTGATTTGCGGGTAGAATCCCAAGGCTCGTGACAGTTAAAATATCCAATCACTGACCACGAAGCAGAACTACAGATGTGCACGTAGGGCAACGAAGCAAAGTGCGGCAAAATTATTTTCGCGAAAAACGGGCGTCCCAATTACTGGCTTTCGCTTGTACGTGGAGCTGTTACCTATTTGGCTGAGCCAGTAAGAATCCTGCTATTGTAATAGCTGATGCCTGTAATTTGTCTGCGGACAGCTACGTTGTGTCAGACGTACATTACCCAATCATGTTGCAAAAAACTACAGCGTTTTCAAGGGTATGTCCACCAGAACATTTTCGCGATATACCATCACATCTACCAAATAAGAAAGTATAGCACGAACTTCCAGTTGCTGGTCTAGCTTGTGTCTGAAAGAAAACGTGAGATAAAATAAGAAAGTATAGCACGAACTTACAGTTGCTGGTCTAGCTTGTGCCTGAAAGAAAACGTGAGATAAAATAAGAAAGTATAGCACGAACTTCCAGTTGCTGGTCTAGCTTGTGCCTGAAAGAAAACGTGAGATAAAATAAGAAAGTATAGCACGAACTTACAGTTGCTGGTCTAGCT